>CAUYLG010007354.1:0-53559 GCA_963573385.1 Cacajao melanocephalus
AACCTGTGAAATGCTATGCAATTGCTGAGGAGTGATTTACTTCCAATTATGTGGTCACTTTTAAAATAGGTGTAATGTGATACTGAGAAAAATGTATGTTTTGTGGATTTGGGGTGGAGAGTTCTGTAAATATTTGTTAAGATTACTTGTTCCAGGTCTGAGTTCAAGTCCTGGATATCCTTGTTAATTTTCTATCTCGTTACAAAGTTCTTTATTTGAAGTGTGTTAGCTATTTACTGGGTCGAAGACTTTCCCACATTGATGATCATCTGAAGTCTTCATCAAACCAATGGATCTTTACACTGGCATTCATACTGTCTTTCTAAAATATGTTTTAGTAACATACATTTTAAACCAAACCCATGCCATTGTGTAGTATTATTTTTTGTTGCTTTGTTTTAGGGTTTTAAAAATTGGTAATTTTTCCCTAAGCCAATCAGATGGCTGACCTGCATGGACTCTTTATCAGAATGATTTGAAATTATGCTGTTAGAATCTTTGGTTGTTCAGAACCCACTGAGTTGTAATCTCCGTCAGTCTTAGATGACAGAGCACGCCTCGCTTCTCTGAATTATTCACAATCTATTCTGTAAAGTGTCTCAGGTAGTACTTGTTGTTTTCAGGTTTTCCTTCCGTCGCTCTTGCACATTCTGAGATCACGTGGCCTACTTAGGCTTCTGTGTCTCCTTGGGTGTCTGTGTCTCCTTGGTGAGCACCATCATTAGCCCAAGATCCTAAATGTGAAATAATACACATGTTCCCAATTCTGTGCCTTATTGCTGACACACAGTCAAATACTGAGTCCCCTCAGCACACTCCTAAGTGTCCCTGCAAGGCACCCATTCATCTGCCTCCTCACACCCTGTCTTCCTGAGGCCCTTGCGCTGCTGGCCTGGCCTGGCACGCTGCAGGGTGGACTGTGTGCCCTGCCTCCAGTCTCTTTCTGTCCTGCCTTCTTTCTGAGGCACCTAACTGGTCATGTCATATCGTAACTTTAGAACTCTCCACAGTGGTCCGTTGCCTACCTGATGAGGACCAGACTTCTAAGAAGATTGTAAGAGAATCATATCTTTCACAGTCTGAACCTTTGGATCTTCCCAGTCTTTTTTCCAATGTACCCATCCCAGCTCTCCTTATATTTCAGACATTCCAGATAATTTTGTGTATTTCAAAGAGAGCACCTGCACCTCCACCTCTCTGTTCATCAGTTTATGGGTTTATGCTTTTCCTTCTCGGCAACGCCCCGATCCCCCACTGACTCTAAAGCAGAATGGGGCAGTGACTCCGAGAAGGGATTTATACGTGGCCAGGCATAGGCTGTGAATGCCAAAGGGTGCTGTCTACACCTGGAGGGAGATCTAGAGGGATGGATGGTCTGCCCAGGATCTGTGAAACCTGGCAACTGCTTCCCTGCTGCCACACAAAGGGACACCAACATAGCAGTTTCAAAAATCCTCAACTGAAGAGGCTTCCCTAGAGGCTTGTAGAAGTGTCCAAGACCTCAGAGGGTGGTTTATTTTCATTTCCCACAGAAGATCATGAATTCAGCGATCTATTGAAAAGGAATAGAGCTCTGGGAAGCAGAGCTGACTAGTTACATGGTGTTCAGAACCCAAATTGGCTGATGCTTGGAACACCCTCTATGTGCAGGCTACTGTAACAAAGCACTTTTTCCTGTTTAATTTTTAAAACTTTATGTGAGGTAAGTATTTTTCCCATTTTACAAATGAGGGGCTAAACTCACACTAGCACTGCCTTCCCAAGATCACACACACTTCTAGGCAAACACGGGCATTTCTGTGTTTGACAGAAGTAGGAAAATCCCCGAGGGGTTAGGAAATTCATTTTCCCCCCATTTTGTGTTATTTTTTGGAATGAAGTTCCAAACATAACCGCGTGTAATCTTCCTAACAAGGCAGGTCGGTGAGGAGACTGAGGCTTGGCGAATAAAATGACTTAGGCCAGGTCACCCAGCCTAGGAAGAACGAGCCGGACGGGGACGAGAACCCAGGTCTTCTGACTTTAGTGTTCTTTCTA
The DNA here is from genome assembly GCA_963573385.1 of Cacajao melanocephalus. NCBI lineage: Eukaryota > Metazoa > Chordata > Mammalia > Primates > Pitheciidae > Cacajao > Cacajao melanocephalus. The sequence continues at coordinate 2,038 of CAUYLG010007354.1, forward strand.
CTCTACCACAGGTGTAACGTGGAGAAGGTGCCCAGTAATTCTCAGTTGGAAATAGAAGGAAACAGGTCAGGATCTGTCTCGAATTCCCCTGTCTCTAAATACAGGTATCCCTCGGTACATGAAACAGCTCGAATCATAGAATCGGCCTTTGGAAATTTCTTCAGTCACCTCCTGATCACCCCTACTTGGAGTAGGGGTTAGAGGCAAAGATATTCTTAAACACCTGTCACGGCTTCTGAAGTTGTTTGTGCTGTATTTCAATCTGGCTGTGTCCATTCTATACATACACTTCTTAGAAGGGTATTGGGAGCTACTAGAAAGCCCGCCCTACCTGCAGCATCTTGGAGATGGGTTTCTGTTGCTTCCCCCTCCCTTCCCGCGCAGCTTCTGTTGTATGTTCCTTGGGCCTCTTTAACTCTGTGCTGTCTTGGTTTAGAAGCTTAACGCAAAGCACCTGTAGTGACTTGATCTCCTGCGAGACATGAAGAAGCGTGCATGTTCACGCTGTGTCTGCATTCCGGAGTTGATCACGGCATGTAGAGGGCAGTTGCTGAGTTTTCTCTTGTTTGTGTGATGGCTTGGGTTTCAGGGTGTGACTTGTGGGCCTCCCTGTTGCGTGTAGTCCCAAGCATCCATCTGAAGCCAGTCTCCTTTAACCTCTGTGTGCCTTTGCTTCTGTTGTGTAGAAAGCAGAAATGCTAATTCTCCTAGAGATAGCGTGAACATTAGATGACGCTGATTGAGCTGGAGAGATGGATGTGCATGATATGCCAGGGCTAGGAGCTCTTATTAATATAAGAGAAATAACATTTCTTTCTCCCTTTCAATCAAGCTGTACTGAAAAAACATGTTGATACGGTGCTTTACCATCCATATTTCAGTTCTTTCAGCTGACCCAATAACATCCAACATTTCTTCCCCCAGCATAGCATCCAATCTAGGACTGGAGAGAGAGAACTGAGGATGTATCCTGTATTTCAGAATGAACACAGATCACTGGTTGTGTCAGTTCTTCTTTACATAAGGAGATTAAAAACCAGGGGTGATTTCTACTTACCCATTTCTGTATGGAGATGAAACTGTTGGGCAACATTGTCAATTTTTGATATTTCCTATTGTAGTTCAGTAAACAATGACTAATCCTGGAAACCAGGTACGTAAAGGATAGTGTCTACTAAGGAATATCAGGAGTTTTGTTCTGTTTTTGCCATTATGAGAAAGAAAGAAAGTCCAGATTCTGACTTGGAGATTGAAACAACAAATAGTTGACTTTATAAGTTTGGGCAGTTTAAATAATGTACCAAGTTGGGTAAATACTTCCACCCCTAAATACCTAGAAAGGATGCCTTATGGCTAAATGGCATGATGTAAGCTAAATGCCCAGCCCAGGAAATACGGACAGGCACGAACTTTCCTCTTTCCCCTCTTCCATCAAGATGGTCATGTGACCATGAAAAGTAGATTAATAACTTTAAAGGCTATTTATTGCAAGTCCCCAGTGCCATGCCTGGGCTTTTTGAGGGGACATGATATGACAGTATATGATTAGGACCTAGATAAATTCATTTTCACTAAAGACATATTTAAACTGCAGTTTCCAGAGGCGTAGCAAGGGGCTTGGCGTTTGCTTCCTCAGGGCTCTCTGGAGTTTGTCTTGTCCCTTGCTGTCCGTCACACACTTCCTTTTCCCATAAGCCTGAGCTGACAACATGGTGTTTGGAGATTGTATTATGATAAATGAACCCTTTCTTCAGAAGAGTTTTTAAAAAAATCTTTTCTTCAGTGGTCGAAAGAGGCTCTTTGTATTATAAATGGAAAAAAATGAATAAAACGGAGATATTTAAAGCGCAATTGGGGGCCAGGTGCGGTGGCTCACACCTGTAAGACCAGCACTTTGGGAGGCCGAGGTGGGGGGATCACCTGAGGTCAGGAGTTTGAGACCAGCCTGGCCAACATGGTGAAACCCCGTGTCTACTAAAAATACAAGAAATTAGCTGGGCATGGTGGTGCACGCCTGTAATCTCAGCTACTCTGGAGGCTGAGGCAGGAGAATCACTTGAACCCAGGAGGTGGAAGTTGTGGTGAGCAGAGATCATGCTGTTCCACTCCAGCCTGGGCAGCAAAGCAAGACTCTGTATCATAAATAAATAAATAAATAAATAAATAAATAAAATAAAGCACAATTGGAAAGAGCTATGTCAACAAATAGTGGAGGTAGCTAGTATGAATGACGTATATGCACAGGGTGTGATGGGAAGGGATGGGGCAGGAGTGGAGAGCGCTTCTAACTGGCTGTGAGCATAGTGGAAATTTCTCAGACGGGTGAAGGGAGGATGGGTGGGAGGGGCGGAGCTTTGGTGTGTGTGTGCGGGAATGCGAGGCTTAGCCATGGAGACATGGAAAGCAGGCCCACCTCTAGAGACCACGTCATCTCAGTGTGATCAGCTCATTGGAAACAAGGAAAGACAGGAACAGCCTGGGTGAGACTGGAGAAGCCTCAGAGCAGATCCCGGAGGGCCTTGAACACCAAGCTGAGGAATTTTGACGTACTCTTCTAAGAGCAGGGTCTTGAGGTCAATCTGTAGTCATTGCAGTGACTGTTAGGAGCACTGTTTGAAGCAGACCAACGGAGGATACATCTGCGTTCCGGGCGTGAGCGAGCAGTGACCAGTGTGTGATGTCTGTCATGTGGGAGAGGGGAGGTGACACCCAGGCAGCCGAGATCAGCCCTGCAGTGCAAAGTAGAGAGCCAAGAGAGGATCATGGGGACACAGTCAGATTTGTGTTCGGAAGTGTCATTGGTAGTGTGTGAAGGATGGGTTGAAGGAGGCATAAGTTAGGAGAATGTTGTCAGGTGGAGGAACGTAGTCTTTAAGGAAGTGGCAGTAGGTAGGAAGACAAGGGAATAAATACTCAGAGGTAGGACTGACAAGATTTAGGGGCAGTCTGGATGTGTGAGGAAGAGAGGAGGAGGAGGAGGAGGAGGAAGAGGAAGAGAACCCACATGGCTCTTGGATCTCTGCCCTGAGTGATCAGTGAATGGCAGTGCCATTTACAGAAATGCAGGTGGCAGGAAAGTTGGTATGTGTGAAGGCACGTGTATGTATGTGTGTGTGCACATGTGCGTGTAAGTAGTTACCCAGCTCTGCACACTCCATCACAGGACAGCTGAATTCTCCTCTTGGCCATTAGCAGCCCTTGACGTTGTCATTATGTTGTTAGTATTGACTGCTCCTTCAGGACCAGCCAACAGGCTCTTTTAGGCAAAATTTATTTTTAGCATCAGACATCTTGCATTTCTTTAAATGAGGGCAGGAGGCTGTAATGATAGTTCTCAAGCCCAAGCACCTTTGCATTTAGCGGCTTTAATTTCATTACAGAGAAATTACCACGAAATAACAGTGTGACCAAGTAGATGCACTTTTAGGACATTTTAGGTGTAGGTGAAGCACCTTTCTTCATTCGTTCTCTGTTTCTGATAGTTTGGACCCAGCATCAAGCTTGGCAGTTTATCGTGTAGAGTAGCAGCCTCCTGAGGTCAGAGCCTCGAGTATTGCCTGGTGCAAGAGCATTTTGTGATGCTTCCCAGAGTGAGCTCTTCCAGCTCCAGCCTTCCTACTCCTTCTTGGAGGTTCCCAGTACTAATTAGAGGCCCTGGGAAGTCTTGCTATAAAGCCAGCTGTTTAACTGCTTAACCCAGCATTTCCCAAACTTACGTGACTAAAGAACTCCCTTTTCACGGGACACTGTTAATAATCCACTGAGCCTACGTTCTGCAGAGCACACTTTGGGAAATGCTCACTTAGAGCCCAAATACTACATTTAGTGCAAAGAGAATCTGCTCGGGGAGATGTGGACTCCAGTGCTTTGTTTTGCCCTCATTACAAATATTGATACTTTACATGTTTACTGAAACAGGCTGCTTTGACTCCTGGTGACTCGATACTTATTTATGATGCTCAGCCAGTTATACCCACATACAGCAGGTGGGCAGCCCACAAATAAACTTAGTCCGTCTGTTTTCTGAGACACAGAATGCCTCCCCTAATCTTCCAGCATTAGCCTGGCCCTGAAGCCCCTCTCTCCAGGGTCTCTGCCTCTCAAGCTCCAGGCCAACACCAGCATAAAGGACCCCTCTCTGAAGAAAGGGAAGGAGGCTCAGCTGGAAATAACAAAATGGATTTCCTTATAGGGCTGACACTGTTTTCCAAACCACTCTGTAAATGTTTTGATTAAAAATGGATTGCTCTGAGAGATTGCAGTTATTTGAATACATATATATGTCCTTGTATATTCATGGGGAAAAAAAAAGTCTCATTCCTTTAGAATCATACCTAATATGTCTTCCTTGAGAATTTACTAAAATGGCTATTGTAGGAAAAGGCAGCACTCCGGTGCCTGCCACGACCCTCCCATTTAACAAAGCAACGTGTGGGACTTGGGCACAGATGGAGAGGCATTTGATTTTGTTTGTCTGCAGAAGCTTTGTGCTTCTTAATTTGGTCACAATTCAGCTAAAAGCTTTGAAGCATTTTACCATTAAGAAATGGGGAGCCAAAGGCTGGGCACACTGGCTCACATCTCTAATTGCCAGCACTTTGGGACGCTGAGGCAAGCGGATTGCTTGAGCTCAGGAGTTCAAGACCACCCGGGGCAACATGGCAAAACCATGTCTCTACAAAAATATAAAAATTAGCTGAGTGTGGTCGCATACCCCAGTAATCCTGGCTACTTAGGGGGCTGAGATAGGAGGATCACCTGAGCCTGGGTGGTTGAGGCTACAGTGAGCCCTGATTGCGCCACTGCAGTCCAGCCTGGGAGACAGAGTAAAATACTCTCTCTCCAGAAAAGAAAAGAAATGGGGAGGCAGGAAAAGATCAAAGGACAGTATAGTCAGTGGAAGGGAATGTGGGCTCTTACATTTTGAAAGACAGGCACACTTTGAGTTGTGAACAGGTGTGAGGTCTACAAGGCGAGGTGGCAAAAACCGGAGAAATGGCTGGCTAAGGAAGCTGCAGGTCATCCAGTGTCTGTCTGTCATCACATTTAGTCAGATGGGCAGTGGAGCCCTGTACCTGCACCCGCTATTATGAAATGTCAAGTTAGAAAAAGAGGGTAGGGAAGTAGCCATCCTAAGTCAGTATTTCCAAAAGTCAAGTGATAGCTGACAAATCTACTCAAAAACATTTCTTCAAAATGCTTGTCCCTCCCTCACACAAAAAAAAACTCTCTGGATCTCATATCCTGTTTGAAGCACCTTTGCTTTGTAGTAATGAATGCAATGGGGGAATTCTAAAGAAATACATAGAAACAGAAGATTCTGATGGTTGCAACATATAACATATTAAAACTTTTATGTAGTAATTCTGTTTGGCTTTATGTGATAGTTAAAAAGTGCCAAGTGGTGAAATATGCTGTTTATGGTGATATAAATAAAAGTCGGGCATGTGATCTGTAAACATAATTTCTTCGGAAAAATAGAATTAGATTTTTGAGTTATAGCATTTTCCTATGAAGGTAACCCACTTTAAGTGTTTGTTGGGACCTACTTTATTTATGGATAAAATGGTTCTAAGTTACATTCGATCATAACTCTTCGTTTTGGTGAGTAAGAATACATTATTGTTTTTCATTATGCTTCGGCATATCCTTCTGGTCCTTTTTCAGTGCCTTTTTTAAAACCTTCTTGAAGTTGTACTGTACTTACAATTTGATATCCTATTTTTTTTAAATGATGTAACAAGCATTTTTTCTTTAAAACACAACATTTTAGACTCTCTTTCATTCTATTACTTGTCCTTTCCATAATTGCTAAATGTTTTGGGTGCTGTAAATTATTTTACGTAATCCTGTAATGAACGTCTTGATGATTATCTGTTTCAGCCCAGAGCGTATTACCGAAAGTAAAATCATTCATCAGAGTGTGATTGTTCTTAAGACTCTGGACAAAGTCTTGGTGCCTTATTGAGCTGAGTAAACCTTTTCAGTCTCCTAACATGGAACTTTCTTTGTCTTGATAACTCAGGGACATGATTTATCTGTAGTCCTTTATAACTGTTGGGGTGATTTTTGTTGTTGTTGAGACAAAGTCTGGGTCTGTTGACCAGGCTGGACTGCAATGGCATGATCTCAGCTCATTGCAACCTCCACCTCCTGGGCTCAAGCCATCCCCACCCAGCCTCCCAAGTAGCTTGAGACTACAGGCACACACCACTATGCCTAAGTTTTGTAGTTTTAAGAGTCGGGGTTTCAGTGTTACAGCTCTTTTAAAATTTGTCTAGCAGGGTTTCCAGTTTTTGCCGGAAAGCCCCTCTCAAAAAAAAAGAAAAAAAACAGGATTTCTCCATGTTGCTCAGGCTGGTCGTCAATTCCTGAGCTCAAGTGATTAGCCTGCCTCAGCCTCCCACAGTGCCAGGATTACAGGCGTGAGATACTGTGCTCCACCATTGGGGTGATTTTAGCAGCTACTAATTCCATGACCAAAAACAAGTCTACTCCCATCCTACCCTGTTTTGCTGTTGCTTCAAGAGTCTCGGTGATTATGTTTCCATGCTTGTTAGGAATTATCACCAATCAATACTCAGTAAGGCTGCGATGAGAGATCTCACTAGCAAATGTGGAATGCAGATGCTGGTTATACCTGCTTCATGACTTGCCTCAGTTTTCTGCAGGCTCTCTTGATAAGTAGGGGCACTACTGTGGTTTAGTAAATTCTTCAATGATACATACTAAACTTCACAGGAACCTGAACCTGAAAAGGGGCACACTTCACCTACTGCCCTGCAATGTCGACCCAATTTTTAAAGTTTTCTTCCCGAATGATTTTGCTGCATTTGATTCCTTTAGGATTGTGATAGCTTTTCTGTAAAATCCTTCCAACCTCAACTGAGTATTCTAAGTCATGCCATTTTCTTACTGAGGCAAGACAGTTCCATTTTTACCTTTATTAACTAATATAAACAAAATTTATTTTGGCTTATGGTTAAGATTTCTTTCTCAGCAGTATCTATTAGGAATTCTGGTCAACAGATCAGCTTGGGCAGGTGAAAAAGAAAAGAAAAATCATAAAACAAACAAAAGACCCTCACTAAATATCAATTTTGGTCTGGTCCTGGAAAAAAAAAATCATTAAAAGATATAACCAGTATTCTAAACGTAGTTTCTTAACTAGCATATCAGCCTTCAGCATGCCTCTAAGATGAAAATGTAATCGAAGCTAAAGCTGACATTTATGTGAAGTTTATAATGTATGTAGTCACCGGTTTAGTGTCATAGTATAGATGTGGAATTACTATTGCCTTTTGGTTTGTGGAGGTAATGAGAAAAAGATTCCCAGATGAAGCACAACAAATTAAATCTCAGTGATGTGTGTATATAAGCCATGCGTACAGGAGTTCAAAGTAGCACTTGCATAGTGGCAGGTGGGGCTTTTCCATCTTGTACTCTATGGTATCATGGCCACGTTGCTGTGTCTGTTCACTTCCATTTGGAGGAGAGGTAGTTGTCCAGCAGCACCTGTGAACTGTAAGTCCCGTGAGTGCCTTTAAACTTGTATTTCAGGTTGTACCCCTCCCCCACTTACCCCATATCTTATCAAATCCATACTTTCTGGTCTGAGGTATATCATTATGTAAAACCCATCTGATGTTACAGGCCATCAGTGGTCTTGGGGAGGGGGTCTCACTTTTTTCTGGGGAGTCGTGCACTTTCCAAGTAGCAATTTCTGTTTAGGCCTCAAATTATGTAAAATGACATAATGGAAAACACCTTGGGGTAGGATAAGCTTTTTAACAGAAACAGAGCACCTTCTGTAAACACCACGGTACAATTAGACCATTGTTCTGTACTTAGAAAGGAAAAAGGCAACTTTCTGGCCGTGGGTGTGGGGGAAGAAACCACCATTTGAAACGGTGTATTAAAAAAGAGCTCACTCAGCTCAAGTTAGAGAAAGAAATGCCAAGAATTCAAAACTCTGTCAGACCTTTTCACTTCCTTGTTCACTTTTTTTTTAAACCTGTGATTTAGGAAAAAAAAAAATTACTGTAGCAAGTGTTCACGCTACCCCAATGTGTTCTATAGGTGATGTGGAAGCGAGGTACTGCCCAGGACCTCCTGACTTTCTCTGCTAAAGCTGGCCATCCAAGCCCTTGCTGTGGTAGGGAGAGGGACGGGTTGATGTGTGTAAGAGATTGCTACCCTGTGGGAAGGAGAGAAACAGTGACAGACATGGAAGAATTAATTTCTGAGCAGTGAGGGGACCGAGAGCAAGTGTAGTTGATATTTAGGAGAATTTCCTCCATTTTTATGGACAATGGGTTCTTGATCCTGGATGGATACTGAAATATTTGGAGAGGAGAAAAAAAAACCACAGAGAACGTTCCAGCTATGGAGTGAGAGAGAGGTCAGGCCCAGAGACCTGGAGCGGGTCATAAAGTGGGACTGGCCACGAAAGGTGGGGCCACACAGGAGAGACTCTGTCCTGACTAGAAGAGGGTTGGTGGTACCAGTTGGGTTTGTAGAGGGGGAGGACAGATCCTGGAGGGCTCTGGAAGCCAGACTCTGAGACAGTTCAGTGATGATGAAAACAACATAGTCCAAGAAGTCTTCCGTGGAGAATTTCCGGCTCCGTCTTTTGCCCTTGTTCTTTATTCTTAGACGTGGAAAAAAGAAAGTGGCATAGGCGTATTAAGTCCAGTGAGCCTTTGTTTTTTAAGCAGAACAAATGTGTTTATTTCTCATTTTACAGTTTTGGCCCCAAGTCTCAGAGCATTCACCTGTCTTCTTTATGAGCATAGAGAACTCTGGACTTGGCTCCTTATGGGGTATGAAGATAGAGATGTCATACCAAGATTGTTGTAGCCATTCTTTCTACCCCTTTGAGCTTTGTTGCATTATTGGTCCAAACTGCTTATTTCTTATTTCATCAATAGCACAGTTGAAATTGAGTATGTCCGTCACAGGTGTACAAAGCAAAGATGTGCTTGCAATCCATCAACAGAAAAATGACACCATCTGTTGGCAATGTAGAAAATGACACCATGAAGATGTCATCATTGAGGGAGGGTCAGGTGTTAAATCTGCAGTTACAAAGAGGTCTGACTTTTGGGTTGCTGCTAGGTTATAAAGAATGCTAATTTTAAACAAGTTGCCCATAGAAACCGAACAATTCATATCTACAGATTACACTCACTGCATTTCATATGCTTGTTTCCAAAAAGGTAAAATGTTTGCGTGTATAAATCTTAGAATGGTAGAAAAAAAAACAGACCACAAAGTGTGGCCCTGTGTTGAAAGGGATGGTAAATAAAATAGTTTTTGCCATATATTATGTGGCATAAGTTAGAGAAGTACAAATGCATTTCTCAACCTGGAAGGGGTATGAGGGGTAGGGTTGGTTGAGAGGGTGAGAGAACATCTTGGTTCTTGCCACAGTGATCCAAAAATCCAATTCCCGAGTAAACTGCAGTCGTCTTAAACCTTGTGTTCACCCCTGATTTTCATATTTATGAGGCCCATATGTGCATTAAAAAAATAAAAACAGTGACCCGGTGTAGCAGAAAAACTAGCCCATCTTTGATAGAGGATTTTCGGTTAATGTATGCAGGCCCCTTTGCACTTCAGCATTTTTCCCACTGGTTGCTAAGCAACCGTTTGAGTTACTGCGCATGCCTTTTTTATGATAACTGTCATTATGATTACTTTTTAATTATACAACTGGGACTGTGGATTAAAACAGCATATTGTCACTCACGCTTTGCCACTGCCTTCTAGTATTCTCACAGGCTCCTAGAATCACCTTCTGAAATTTTCATGGCAGTGATTTATGATTATTTTCTGATATTTCTGGCTTCACAAAGGAAGTTGAGATGGCATCATAAGGGGAGTGAGATTTTTGTGAAAAATGACTGTATCACACACCACAAGCTGTTATTGATCTGAGTAGGCCAAATCAGATATTAAGATCTTGAACCTAAATTATGAATTTCTTTGTTCCTTTCATTAAGTCTGCTTCCAGCAGTGAGGGTAAAAGCTCGTACTGCTTTGTAGCCTGTGTTTCAAAATTACTACAAAAATGTTAAGCAATTGTTGCTAATAAACCTGCTTTCAAATAAACCTGCCATTAATTTGGGGCAGGGCCAGCACTATTCTCAGAAACGTGAAGCATCCACACTTGTGAAACGTTCTTTTTTCACCTAAATTACTCCACACACACAGAAGGGCAGTTAGGCAAGATGAAGGGGTTCCTCTAGCAAATAATAACAAAGGTATGTGTGGTTTACAGTCTGTAAAATACCCTAAAAGGAATAAGACCAAGAAGATCATCAGTCACTAGGTACGTATGAAAGCTTTTCACTTGAGTTTCCGGAGTATATTCTAACATACTGAGTTACTTTTTTTTAATACGAGGTGAATTTGAGAACAAAGGAGTATGGAAATAAAGTTTGAAATAAAGTTTGAAATAAAGTATGGAAATAATTGGTCAATGTGTGGGTGTGTGTGTATAATACATGTGTGTATTATATACATGTATACATGTATATAATACACACACACACATTGACCAATTATTTCCATATATGTATACACACACACACTTACCAATTATGTGTGTGTGTATATATATATATATTTACCAATTATGTATGTGTGTGTGTATATATATATATATACACACACACTATATATATATATATACACAAACACTATATATATATAGACACACTATATATATATATACACACACACACATTTAAAAATGAAATTATTTTTAGCTAACAAGGATACTTTAAATATATCAAAATAAAGAGATGTATTTGCTCTGAAAGGGAAATCTGCAGTGGACTTCTCATGTGTGTGACAGAAGTGGGGACCAAATTGCACTTTACTGTGATTTTGAAGTTAGCACAAGGGACATTCATCTCCAGTACAGTTGTGGGATTTTCCCTGACTTAAAGAGCTCCGTCTCTATATGCATGGAATGTAATTTGCTTTGTTGACATTTTCTGAAAGTAAAACCTTTCCTCGGTAGTGTTTGATGTGGCTTGTTTTTGTTTTGTTTCACCCATCCTGCAGTTCAGGGCGACAGCTCAGTGAAGTCTTCATTCAGTTACCTTCAAGGAAAGAATTGCCAGAATACTATGAATTAATTAGGAAGCCAGTGGATTTCAAAAAAATCAAGGTAGATATTTTGTTCTTTATTCTTCAACTTTATTCTTCAAGTAAATAAAGGAATAGTGTAAACTCATTGAAATGGTTATAGTTGGAGCTGACTGCCACTGATGCCCACTCAGGGCTCGCCACAGGAAAAGTTGGGATGTTCTCGTGCTTTTTCCATGAATGTTACTTAATCACGTTGAGAGCTCATGTTATTTATCGCATTTTACTGAAGACCTTTCAGACTCCTTGCTCCTCCCGCCCCCACTATTGCTCTTATTTCCCATTTATGCTCCTCTTTGCAAAAAGGAATGATAGTGGGAGGGTGGATTTGGTGAATGGCGCCCCCTGGGGTTGTGCAGTCCCACATCCCTGGCAGGGCTTTATGCTGTGAAGACAAGGGAAAATCAGGCTTTGTTAAGTAAGTAATGATTGCTATATTTTCCTCTCCCTCTTTTTTTCTCCATTTTCTCCAAAATTTCCATTAGGAAAGGATTCGTAACCACAAGTACCGGAGCCTGGGGGACCTGGAGAAGGATGTCATGCTTCTCTGTCACAACGCTCAGACGTTCAACCTGGAGGGATCCCAGGTCTGTCTTCCGTCGTCTAAAGGTTCTTTTTAAGTAACATATTTCATTTTCTACCTTCTGAATCATTGCTACTAGCAGAAGAAAAATAACTAAAAACCTGTGTTCCATGCTACCTGTGATGGAGGCTTTGGCATTTTCAGAGTACCTTTGTACCACAGCTGTGCTAGCACCTACTCACACTTCCCTTCAAAGCCTAATTTCTTTTCTTTTTTTTTCTTTTTTGAGACAGAATTTCACTCTGTTGCCCAGGCTGGAGTGCAGTGGTGCAGTCTTGGCTCACTGCAACCTCCAGCTCTCGGGTAGCTGGGATTACAAGCACCCACCACCATGCCTGGCTAATTTTTGTATTTTTAGTAGAGATAGGGTTTGACCATGTTGGCCAGGCTGGTCTTAAACTCCTGACTGCAGGTGATCCGCCTGCCTTGCCCTCCCAAAGTACTGGGATTACAGGCATGAGCCACCAAGCCTGGCCTCAAACCATATTTTTTTTTTTTGGCTCACTGCAACCTCTGCCCCCCAGATTCAAGTGATTCTCCTGCCCCAGCCTCCCGAGTAGCTGGGATTACAGGCATCCACCATCATGCCTGGCTCATTTTTTGTATTTTTAGTAGAGACCGGCTTTCACCATGTTGGCCAGGCTGGTCTTGAACTCCTGACCTCAGGTGATCCACCCACCTCGGCCTCCCAAAGTGCTGGGGTCACACACCCAGTCCTGACATCTTGAAAGCGCTTAAAATCCATGTGAGAGAGGAGGACATGGGTTGTTTCTGGTTCTGAACAGCCATTTCAAACTCAGGCGAGTGGATAACACTCTCTGTAAGACAAACTTAGTTCTGGAAGAGCCAGTGTGGGCCTGGAGGAATTGGCAAGAACCAGATAGAAACAACGGGTGTCTCTATTTCCAATAGAATTGAAAGCGATCCTCTTTGTAACTGCTGGCTTGGTGGGATGAGATGGGGGAAGCCAGCACCAGGTGAGCAGTGCTGCACCAGGAAAAAGCCGGGTCCACCTCTTCCTCCACAGCTGGTAGGCTACCATTGCTAGCTCTGGCCCTGACGGCATAGGAACTAGAGCCTCTGACCTGGGGCCAGGAAATTCTAGCCAAACCCTTTTTTGTCCCTCAGTGCTATCTTCTGATTCTTCTAAGTTGGCTAGGAGTGTGTGGGCCTGGAGGAGCCTTTTCTTGGGGACCTGTGCTGTGTGGAAAGCAGTCTAGGAAGGCCCATGGAAAACTTGCAAGGATTTGCAAAGGACCCAACCATTTTCCTTCTTAAGTTTGGATATGATGGCTTGTAGAATGATTTGCCTCATCGTTGTTGTTGTTTGTTTAAGACAGGGCCTCACTCTGCCGCTCAGGCTGGAGTGCAGTAGTGTGAGCATGGCTCACTGCAGCCTCAGTCTCCTGGACTCAAGTGATCCTCCTGCCTCAGCCTCCCAAATAGCTGGGACTACAGGCATGTACCACTGTGCCTCAATAACTTATTTAAATGTTTTATAGAGACGGGTCTTGCTATATTACCCACACTGGTCTGAACTCCTGGCCTCAAGCAGTCCTTCCACCTTGGCCTCCCAAAGCTCTGGAATTACAGGCAGGAGCCACCAGGCCCAGCCCATGTTGTTTTATCTTTGAGAGGCCTTTGAACTGTAGCCCTTTGAACTGTAGCATTGGGGAGGAAATGCACAGAATTTGGGAGATAGGAGTATCTGGAAATGGTTCTCTTGCCTGCCCAGGCACAACAGCCTCTTGCCAGAACCTCTATTCTTTCTCCCAAAGTGAGCCTGCTTCCTACTTATCAGTGTTGGAATTTGACACTGGCATTTCATCCGTGGCTTCTTTGAGGTTTAAAACCAACCCTAGTATTGTGGTTGCCAGGGACAGCTGGATGATAGACATGCTATTATGTGCAAGAGTCTTCTGGGAAGGGGATGGAGGGGAGAAGAGTTGGGGTATAGAACTCAGTGCAGATCCTGCCGACTTCCTTCCCCACCCTGGGAGAACTGGTATCTGTTTGACTCAAAGGCAGACCTCAACCCAATTGGATATTACATTCATGTAAAAGGGACTCCTGCATTTATTTATTAATGAGTGTGTACTGAGCCTCTGCTCTCAGCCGGTTAGTGTAAGACAAGAAGAAGATTCAGTTTTCCCAAAGTTAACGTGCATCAGTGCCTCCACTGAAGCAGGAAGTGTGGCTAGGCTCTGGAGTCCAGTGGCTAACAGGTGCTTCTGGAGTGAGAGGTGATCAGGACCACCCTTCCCAGGTGCCAGCGCCCACAGAATATGACGTGAAAGCACCCTCTTGAAATTCCCAAATTATTCACTGCATTGGGTTAAAACAGCGGTTCCAACCTTTCATAGTTTCTATATTTGTAGCAAGTATTTACTTAGTGCCTGCCATGTGCCCTCGAGGGTTTTGTTTTTTTTTTTGAGGCAAGGTCTTACTCTGTCACCCGGAGTACAGTGGTGCAATCACTGCTCACTACAACCTCAACCTCCCAGGTTTAAATGATCCTCCTGCATCAGTCTATTGTAAGCACTTAGAATCAGCAGTGAAGGGCCGGGTGCGGTGGCTCAGGCCTGTAATCCCAGCACTTTGGGAGGCTGAGGTGGGTGGATCACCTGAGGTAGGAGTTCGAGACCAGCCTGGCCAATATGGTGAATGTCCGTCTCTACTAAAAATACAAAAACTAGCCAGGCGTGGTGGCAGGTACCTGTAATTCCAGCTACTTGGGAGGCTGAGGCAGGAGAATTGCTTAAACCTGGGAGGTGGAGGTTGCAGTGAGCTGAGACTGTGACACTGCACTTTAGCCTTGGTGACAGAGCAAGACTCAGTCTCAAAAATAAGTTTTTCAGTGGAATAGCAAGGGTGCATGCCTGATTGGAATAATCTAAAAAGAATGGGAGGTGAAGAAGTGGTAAGGGCAGGTGCGGTGACTGTTGACAAGTCTTGCTATGAAAGGGAATGGACATGAGATGAGAGGAGCTGGGGCAGGGGCCACATGGGTCTAGGGAAGGGGTTCTTTTAAGATGGGAGATAACTAGACCATCGTCTCTGGTCAGATGCTCTCAACTACTTTAGAACCCTGATTCAAACTGCCTTAAAGAATCAAGAAATTTCTTCTCTTACCTAACTAGAAGTCCTAAGGTAGGTCAGGTTCAGGCTGATTCAAGGACTCAGCATGTTTGCAAGGACCCAGGTTCTTTCCAGCTCCTTGCCTGGCCATCCTTGGTGTGGCTTCATCCCCAGGCTGGTAGCACGGCAGCTGCAGCTGTTCCAAGTGTTACATCCAGACATGAGTGCACAGGAAAGCCCACTCATGTCTGGAGTGAGGAAATCTTTCCAGAAGTCTCCCAGCAAACTTCTCATACCCCACTGAGCATAACTAGGTTACCTGCTTGCATATGAATCACTTACCAGCAGGGACTGGAGGGGAAAAGCCCTCGTGGCCATGCCTGGGGTGGGGTGGGGTGGGGTAGAGGAGGAAGGATGATGTAAACGTTCCAGAGTGGAAAAGTAAAACCCACTAGAGACATGGGCCAGGTTGCCAGGCTGTGTGGAGGCCCCTCGAGGGTTTTGTTTTTTTTTTTGAGGCAAGGTCTTACTCTGTCACCCGGAGTACAGTGGTGCAATCACTGCTCACTACAACCTCAACCTCCCAGGTTTAAATGATCCTCCTGCATCAGTCTTCTGAGTAGTTGGGACCACAGGTATGTGTCACAATGCCTGGCTAATTTTTAAATGTTTTTTGTAGAGATGGGGTCTTCTAGGTAGCCTAGGCTGGTCTCAAACCCCTGGGCTCAAGCAAACGTCCTGCTGTGGCCTCCCTGCATGCCAGGATTATGGGCATGAGCCACTGTGCCAGGCCAGCTTGTGTGGTTTTTCAGCCACCTGAGTGCAGTCACAGGACTGGAGTTCTCCAGGCAGGCACAGCAGAGGAGCAAAGGCAATCACAGTGCTCTAGCAAGTGCCTGTGTGACCGGGCCTGGGAAGACAGAAAAATGTTGGAGGTTGAAAACATGGATTGAGGATCATACTGGGCTGGAAGAATGATCAGAGTAGGACTGTCTTCGGTTGGTTTCCTGGGAAACAGCCCCTGGGAGTTTATGTGCATATGGTTTCTTTGCAAGTCCTCTGGGAATACACCTGGGAAGGAGTGAGAGTAGCAGGAC
Organism: Cacajao melanocephalus; assembly: GCA_963573385.1. NCBI lineage: Eukaryota > Metazoa > Chordata > Mammalia > Primates > Pitheciidae > Cacajao > Cacajao melanocephalus. Next base: position 17,953 of record CAUYLG010007354.1, read on the forward strand.
TGGGTAGAGGGAGAAGCAAAGACCATGCCCACAGAGGCCACAGCAATCTCCTGGGAGGCTCTGGAGCTGGGATACCCCTTCCCAGGCATCCCGCACTAAGGTGAAGAGAATTCTTTTGGCCTCTGCACATGGCCAGTATCCTGCAGAGATGCTTCTCTGCCACGTCGATTTTGCTTGAGACAAAGAGGGAGGGCCAGGCCCAGTCTATTTAAGAGTCTCACATAAGGACAGGTCTCAGTCAAACAGCAACGAATATAGGAGGATTGGGTGGAAGCATGGCAGATGTGGCCTGAGAAGTGGCCTCCGGGGAGCCGTTGGGCCCTGGGCAGAGGGGTGTGAGCACAGAGAAGAGAAAAGGATGCTGAGAAGAAGTGGGAGGCAGTCACAAACTTCCCTTCTTCAGAGCTCTTCTGCAGGCTTTCCCTAAATTGGGGAGCAGGACTCCTCTAAGGAGAAAAGAATTCCAAATGAAGACCAGGGAGGTGATGGAGCATGAGGTCTAAGAACCACTGGGGGCTGGCTGCTGGGCTGGAGTGGGGCGGAAGAACTGGGTCTGACGTCACTGTTCTGATGCTCAGAGCCTGGGCTTTGTCTCCTGCCACCCAAGATGGTGGAGAGCTCCAGGCACTCATGGCCTGGAGGCCTTAGAATGCAAGGAAATGGGGCAAGAACCATTTCCTTGGGGTGCTAGGTTGGGCGGCCACTGCCTCGGGTGAAAGGAGAGCCTGTCATGGTACTGCCAAGGTCCAGGTGGGTCAGGTGCAAGGGTGGGACTCACATGTCTCAGCTGCCCACACCACCCTGCCCAATCAGTTGCCCACATGCTTAGTGGAAACATGGCTGCCAATACGTCTGATGCTTATGTTTCCGGCTCCCTGCATTCCATTCCTGTGGGCCTCTAGATGCTTTTCACCTTGGTTAAAATTCTTCCTTCCCACTGAGAGACTTTCCTGAGATAAAAGTTAGCATTGTCAATGTGTGTGGTGGCTCACATCTGTAACCCCAGCACTTTGGGAGGTCAAGGTGGGAGGGTTGCTTGATCCCAGGAGTTGGAGACCAGCCTGGACTACTTAATGAGACCCTGTCTCAACAAAAAAAATTTTTTAATTAGTTGGGCCTGGTGGCGCATGCTTATGTAGTCCCAGCTACTTGGGAGGCTACGGTGGGAGGATCACTTGAGCCTAGGACATCAAGGCTGCAGTGAGCCATGATCTTTCCAGTGCACTACAGTCTGGAGGACAGAGCGAGACCCTGTTTGGAAAAACAAACACACAGAAAACATTGTCCATCAGACTGCAATTAAGTCTTGTTGTTTCTGGGCAATTCTACCTTCCAAAATGACTTCTGGACAGCAGGTCCCCTACCCCTTAGCCCTCAGCATTCCGGAGGGACTTCCTGTCCTTGCCGTGTGCCACCTGCTTGACCGTTTCTGGGCTCCACAGCAGGGCAGCTTCGGGCAGGTGGAAGGGCCATGTAGATCGTGGCCCAGCACCTTGTGCAGTCCCTCGCAGTGGAACTGAGGCTCAGAGCGCACGCTCCCTGACCCCTCCGGGAGCAGCGTGGGGTCCCGGCTGAGAGCCCCTTTCAACATGTCACTTCTTCCTGTCTCCCCAGGTGACAGCCTGCTGATGGTGAAGAACCCACCCTCGGCCCCGCCGCAGCCGCAGCCGCAGCCCCAGCCCCAGCCCCAGCCGCCGCAGCAGCAGTCGCAGCCCCAGCCGCAGAGCCTGGCCCCGATCACGGTGGCCGAGAACCCGGGCGGTCCCCCGACCCGTGGGCTGCTGGATGACGGCTTCCCTGCGCTGCCCGGGGAGCGTGGCTCGGGCGAGGCGCCGCCGGGCGGGGACCGCAGCACCGGGGGCGGCGGGGGCGATGGGGGCGGCGGGGGCGGGGGCGCGGGCGCGGGGACTGGAGCGGGTGGTGGCTGCGGCAGCTGCTGCCCGGGCGGGCTGCGGCGGAGCCTCCTCCTGCACGGCGCCCGCAGCAAGCCCTACTCATGTCCCGAGTGCGGCAAGAGCTTCGGCGTGCGGAAGAGCCTCATCATCCACCACCGCAGCCACACCAAGGAGCGGCCCTACGAGTGCGCCGAGTGCGAGAAGAGCTTCAACTGCCACTCGGGCCTCATCCGCCACCAGATGACGCACCGCGGCGAGCGGCCCTACAAGTGCTCAGAGTGCGAGAAGACCTACAGCCGCAAGGAGCACCTGCAGAACCACCAGCGGCTGCACACGGGCGAGCGGCCCTTCCAGTGCGCGCTGTGCGGCAAGAGCTTCATCCGCAAGCAGAACCTGCTCAAGCACCAGCGCATCCACACGGGCGAGCGGCCATACACGTGCGGCGAGTGCGGCAAGAGCTTCCGCTACAAGGAGTCGCTCAAGGACCACCTGCGCGTGCACAGCGGTGGCCCGGGCCCCGGCGCCCCACGGCCTCCCCCACCGCCGCCCGAGCGAGACTAGGGCCGGGCTGGGGGAGGGCAGGGCCGGAAGGAGAGGGCCGGGGGGTGGCCCTGGGGCAGCCCAAGCACCGACCACCCTGCCCGGTGTCCTCGGCCACCGACTGGAAATTGGCAACAGGCATCGCACTCCGGTTGGGAGCCCCCCGGGTGGGGCAGGGGTCCCCCAGATCTGTCTGGTCTGAATGGACGCTCAGCTCGTCTCTAGGGTGGACCCACCGGCCAGGGAAGGCCCGGGGGACCGCAAGGAGCTGAGCGTGCTCGGGCACCGCCCTCACACCCCCTCGAGTGCCCTGGGGCCACCGGGCCACAGATGGTCATCAGGGGAAGCCACCAAGGAGTCCCGAAGCCCTTCCAAGATCAGGAAATCAGGTCCCAAGGTTAGGAGATGCCCTGAAAAAAAGCAAAGACCGAGGGATGTGCTAAGGGTAACACCTTCGTGATGACAACACTGCCTCGCGTTTCCATAGCGCTTTATACTTTTTAAAAAGTGTTTTCTATCCGTTACCCAGTTCACCCTTGGCCTATCCCTCTGAGATAGGTGGGGTAGGATTTTCTTGGTGACCGAGGAAAGTGAGAAGCAGGTGAGATGGTTCACCCAATCAAACGGGAAGAGGCGCGCGCGGCCCCACCACGCGTACCGCCTACCTCTGCTGCCCGCGAGGCCGCTGGCCTGGCCCTCCTGGTCTCCCTTTCCTCTCAACCACCAACAAAACCAGAAGCGACAGGAGGCCAGCTCCTGGGGTTCCTGGGACCGGGGAACAGATTGGCTACGAAACACCCGGGTTGTGCTTCCAGAGGGCTCTTCTTCCGTGGGAGCTCCTGGTGCTCCGTCACCCCCAGCCTGTCCCTCCCGCCTCCAGCCCCTCAATCTGGTGCAGTAGCATCTTGACACTGCACAACAGTGGCCTGATCCCCCACAGGCAGCTGGGGCCCCGGGTCAGACCTCACCGTGATTTGTTCCAGTTTTCCCAGGGCAAAGGGGCGAGGGAGAGGCTTTTGCTGAGAGAGCAGCCGACACGTATCTCTTCCCCAGAGCTCTGGGCAAGTGGGTGCTAGAGTCTGAGCCTCAGGCTCTCCTGCCCTGGGCCTCCCAATTGGTGCTATCTGTTACTGCCCGTGCACTCGGACATGGACACAGACCCTGCTATGATCCACACCCTGCAGGCGCCTCGGGAAGCGCCCAAAGGACTCCCCTTCACATTGGTGCACCTGCTCCATGGCTCCGAGCGCTGCGACCCGAGGGGCCACAGTCTCCATTTCAGCGTCTTGCATGGCCAGGCACCGGGTGGGGTGGCATGCCCCAGGACCCTTGTTTGTGTCAAAAATGACTTTCCCTGCCCCTGCTGTGGGTCCCGCATCCCTCCCAGCTGGGAGTGCAGTGGGCAGCCGGCACCCGGCACCCGGCACCACTTTGGTGAGCACCCTGCTTCCGCCCTCGCCCTCATCTACGCTGCTCCGCTTTCCTCAGATCCCTTTTTGCCGAGCAAAGGGAATTCTTGAAATTAAATAAAAGGTATCCAGATTGCAGACTGCATGTTCACAGAGCTGGAGGGTTCTCCGGCTCAGCCTACAGTAAAGCCTCAATGAACTGGAATCCAATTCACTGGGGTATATATTTTTTTTCTTTCTGCTTTTTGAAGGAGACAAATCTTAAGAAAGCAAATTGAGATGAGAAATTAGGGTCCAGTAGTTTTGTTAGAGCAGAAGAGACCCTCTAGTGCTCAGTTGCTGGGGGAGGGGGTAGTGTGCCACTTTTCAAAGCATGTGCAGGAAGTTTTCCTAATTTAGATCATGGAAAGGTCAAAATGTTTTTTGGTTGTTGGGAGGGTGAGGAAAGGGGAGATGTCACTGTTGAAACATGGGTTTAAAACACCTGAGCACGAGGCTCAGGCTGATCCCTTTATTTTACCCTCAAGGGGCTGATTCCCAAGGAGGCCTCGTGGCTGAGCTAGTGAGGGCCAAGCCCGTCTCTGCTTTCCTGGATTCTAGGCTGGTGGATGCCACTGCACCAAGCAACCCTCAGCTACACCATGAGTCGCCCCAAGCCCTGGCACAGGTTGCTGGAGAGTCCCATAGTGAGCCTGATCCCCAGAGCTGATCGGAGATGGTGACACTCAGGATGTTGCCCCTGCTGGCTCTCAGGCAGCAGGGATCCTCAGCGTAAACCCTGGAGTCCACATTCCGAAGCAGGACAGGGGTCTTGCTTTGGTGGTGGATTTTAATTTTCCTTCTGAGAAAATGTAACTGATGTGTTTTTATTTTGAGACAGAATTTCGCTCTTGTTGCCCAGGCTGAGGTGCAATGGCACTAACTCGGCTCACCGCAGCCTCCACCTCCCAGGTTCAAGCAGTTCTCCTGCCTCAGCCTCCCGAGTAGCTGGGATTACAGGCATGTGCTACCACACTTGGCTAATTTTGTGTTTTTAGTAGAGATGGGGTTTCTCCATGTTGGTTAGGCTGGTCTCGAACTCCCGACCTCAGGTGATCCGTCCACCTCAGCCTCCCAAAGTGTTGGGATTACAGGTGTGAGCCACTGTGCCTGGCCCAGTTTGTGTATTTATTTAGAGAGGTCTGGCTCTGTCATGCAGGCTGAGTGCAGTGGTGCAATCTTGGCTTACTGCAGCCTCGACCCCTGGAGCTGAAGCAATCCAGTTGGGCATGGTGGCTCATTCATGTAATCCCAGCACTCTGGGAGGCTGAGGTGGGGCGATTGTTTGAGAGCAGGAGTTTGAGATCATCCTGACAACATAGACCCCTGTCTCTAGAATAAAGAAAAAAAATTTTAAAACAGAGGGTGGACCTGGTGGCTCACACCTGTAATCCCAACACTTTGGGAGGCTGAGGCGGGTGGATTGCCTGAGCTCAGGAGTTCGAGACCAGCCTGGGCAACACGGTGAAACCCCACCTCCACTAAAATAAGAAAAAGCAGCTGGGCATGGTGGTGTGCACCTGTAATCCCAGCTGCCTGGGAGGCTGAGGCAGGAGAATTGCTTGAACCTGGGAGGCAGAGGTTGCAGTGAGCTGAGATGGCGCCACTGTATTCCATCCTGGGCGACAAAGTGAGCCATCTCACAAAGAAAAAAAAAGACAGGGTTTCACTCTTGTCCAGACTGAAGTGTAGTGATTCAATCTAAGGCTCATTGCAGCCATGAACTCCTGGGCTCAGGCAGTCTCTTGCCTCAGCCTCCCCAGTAGCTGGGACTACAGGCATGCATGCATCACCACACTTATGTTTTTTTAAACATTGTAGAGATAGGATCTTGCTGTGTTTCCCAGGCTGGGCTTAAACTCCTGAGCACAAGTGATCCTTCCACCTCAGCCTCCCAAAGTGCTGAGATTACAGGTGTGAACTGCTGCACTCAGCCTATTTTTTTTTTTAATTTATTTTTATTTTTGAGATGGAGTCTAGCTCTGTTGACCAGTTTGGAGTGCAGTGGTGCCATTTCAGCTCATTGCAACTTCCGCCTCCTGGGTTCAAGTGATTCTCCTGCCTCAGCCTCCCAAGTAGGTGGGATTATAGGCGCCCACCATGCCTGGCTAATTTTTGTATTGTTAGTAGAGACAGGGTTTTGCCGTGTTGGCCAGGCTGGTCTCAAACTCCAGACCTCAAATGATCCACCCGCCATGGCCTCCCAAAGTGCTGAGATTACACCATGCCCAGCCAAGGCCTATTTTTAAAAATTAATACGGCTGGGCATGGTGATGCACGCCTGTAATCCCAACACTTTGGGAGGCCGAGGTAGGCAGATCACTTGAGTTCAGGAGTTCAAGACCAGCCTGGTCAACATGGTGAAACCCTGTCTCTACTAAAAATTCAAAAATTAGCCAGGTGTGGTGGGCGCCTATAGTCCCAGCTACTTGGGAGGCTGAGACAGGAGAATCACTTGAACCAGGGAGTCGGAGTTTGCAGTGAGCCCAGATTGCACCACTGCGCTCCAACCTAAGCAACAGAGTGAGACTCCATCTCAAACAAACAAAAAGAGTAAAGAGTGAAACTCTTTCCTGTCAGACTTCCTGCTGAGAAGTATCCACTGCTGAGAGCTGCATCTGTGTTCTTCCAGACCTGTGTTCAACTTCCCAGACATTCAGATTACTTCCTCACTTCAGGATATGCTTTTCTGGGCTTTCTGTCCTCATCAGCCTAGGAAGCTCTAACAGGGACATCTGGATTGTAGCATTCCTTCCTCAGCACTGTACCAGATGACCGGGTACAAGCTGTGCTCTGTAAAGGTTGCTGCTCCAAAAAGCTCAGCGAGGTGGAGCGGATCCTGAGGTGGGTGGACAGCTCAGGGAACTTCATGCTCAGGGCCTTACTTCACAGAAAGGGGAAGGCAGGGACAATGAGATTGAGGATGGATGGGTGGCTGCATTGTTACTGTTTCACGAGTACCTGCTAGGGAACAATGACATGTAAGACCTAGTCCTTGCCTTCTGGGAGCCTGATGTCTAATAGGAGGAGAGAAGGTATTTGTGGGAACAAAACTACTAGAAAGCCTGTGACTGCGTGAGGGTGGGGGCTTGTGAAATACACGCCTAATCTCCTGGAAGGCTTGCTGCAGGACGTCTCGCTAGGAAGTTGGGAAGTACTGGTCTATAGAAGCCATACTGAGCTGGTGATGGCCATGGCTGAGCCTCCGGTTTCCTGGGTCCTGGGCTGGGGGATCCCGCTGCACTAGTGCCCCTCAGCTATACCATGACTGACCCCAGTCCCCAGCACAGGCCCTAGGAGAGTCCCATAGGGACCTCTAACCCCAGAGCTGATCAAAGATGGTGACACTCAGGATGTGGGCCTCTGCATTTTGTTCACTTAGTTACCTCTTTAGTATTTTAGCACGTGTCTAGCCAGGATGGGCACCACAGGGAGTACAAATGATTGGAGGTGGGAGACAGACGTGAAGAGGAAACTGGCAACCTAAGGCAGTCCAGTTGCTTGACCGCAGAGTTGATGGGAGGAGTCGGAGCTCATGATATAAGCATGAGATGAACCTTCATGGAGAAGTCAGGGATTGAAGGATGAATTGGATGGGGCAGAGGGGAAGGAGGGAGGAGGCAATGTGGAGCGAAGGTGAAACACATTTGGGAGATGGGAATTGGGATTGTAAGGCAGGAGACTGGCATAGCCAGAGGCCGTGGACCAGCTGCCGGTGGTCTGGGCCCCAAACACCTGCAGCCCCTTTAGAACTCAGGAGCAGGGAATGCATAGTGCTTAAAGGAGGCGAGAGAGGAAGTCTCAAGAAGGCAGGTTGAAGCCAGGCACCACCAAAAATGGAAACATCCCAAACCCCACAGGTAAAGGCGGTTATCTTATAATCAAGGATTTGGGCACCATGACTGGCTCTCTGGCATCTGGGCCCTGGGTATTGGGTATTGGCAGGGAGTAAAGAGGAAAAGTAGGAAACTTCATACCAAGCCCAAGATTAGCCAGCCTGTGCTTATAATTTCACAGCGTTGGTCCAGCTAGCTGTTATTGTAAACACATGAAATAGAGCAGCCTAGAGGCCCAACCCCTGTTTTGGTAGAGCATAGGACAGCCTGGGGGAGGCCATGGCTATCATTCCATCCCACACTGACTCCTAGGGAGTCATTAGGGTAGCATCTCTCTCTCTCTCTTTCTTTTCTTCTTTTTTTTAAGGCAAGCTTTTTATCTGTTGCTCGGGCTGGAGTGCAGTGGCATGATTTTGGCTCACTGCAACCTGTCTCCCAGGTTTAAGCGATTTTCCTGACTCAGCCTCCTGAGTAGCTGGGATTACAGATGTGCACCACCATGCCCAGATACTTTTGGTATTTTTAGTAGAGATGGGTTTTCACCATGTTGGCCAGGCTGGTCTCGAACTCCTGGCCTCATGCGATCTACTCACCTCAGTTTCCTACGGTGCTGGGATTACAAGTGTGAACCACCACGCCCGGCCAGGGAGGCATATCTCTAAACTGGTAATTCTTGAGATGAGAGGTCCTGGATATCTGTCAGAATAATATACAGCCCCCAGCCCACCCTAGGAAGGGTCCCAGATGTCTCCTTCCATAAGAATCACTCTCCAGTGAGATGCTAGCACTGTATTCCAAAGGTTGGGAACCTCTGTTCAAACTTCTTTAGATGTATTTTATTTTTAATTTAATGTGTCATTTTTTGAGATAAGGTCTCGCTCGGTCACTCACTCTGGAGGGCAATGGTGGGATCATGGCTTACTGCAGCCTTGAACTCCTGGGCTCAAGCAATCCTCCTGCCTTGGCCTCTCAAAGTGCTGGGATTACAGGTGTGAGCCACTGTGCCTGGCCTAGACCTATTTTAAATCTATATCACCCCTCAGCATGAGAATTCCTATAGGTTTTCCAGAAGACTCTCTGTTATAAAAGACTACCTTTGATGTCTCCCATTCAAGGTTCAAGTCCTGTATCTAGTATTAGAGGTGTAAGCCAATGTTGACTATCTGGGTGTCTCAACACCTTTCATTCCGATGGTGTCAATATCCGTTAACTGAAAAGTGGCTTCAGACCCCATCCTACATATAATGTCAAAGCCAGTGCCTCTGCCCCACACTTCAAGTATTTGGGGATGAGGAGTGGTTCATTTTCTTTTGCCAATTCATGCTTCACTTTCCTGCTTTCTGGATCCTGGAATTCACACATCTTCCCTCCCGCCGCTGTCTCTTCCCTCTGCTCTGTATTAAGTCACATAGGGGAGCTCGCTGTGTTCTCTTTGTTTGATTTCTCCCTATAAGAAGCTCATGTGTAGGAGGCGTTTATATTTTGGAGGTTATAGGAAGGGTCTCATCTTAGGCTAGGATGCCAAATGACCCAAAAATTAGACCTAAAATATTAGCCACCCTATTCTTAAAAAGACTGTGAGACATCTCACCACTGGGAATTTCTCAGCATTTGCTGTGTCCCCTGCTTGAGCTTGCATCTTTCCTGCCTCTAAACAGGACCTTTCCTCCCCCATTCTACACCCAGAGAAATCTCCAAATTCTAAGTTATTATGGAGAGCAATTTCCTGTTATCTTTGTTCATCTCTGCCTTCCAAGCCATGCCCCTACACTTTTTTCTCCACAATTAAAATGGCTTTTGCTAAACAAAACACTGTTCTCTCCCTCAGATGAATTCTGCACCAGCTTATTTATTTACTTGAGACAGGGTTGTGCTGCCTCATCCTGGCTGGAATAAAGTGACATGATCAAGTCACTGCAGCCTCAACCTCCTTTGTAGTTTTCATTGACTGGACCTAATTTATTTCACCAGGTCCCCATTGAATGCCTTCAGTTTTGAATGGAGTATTTCTTTCTTTACACTGCACCTATGATGGCAGCACAGACATTTAGCCTGTCAGTGGACGCTCCCTCTGCTCTATTGCCTACTACCCAAACTTGCCCAGCTGTGCTCAGCCAGGCCTGCCTTTCCCTCCCTCCCTCCCTTCCTCCCTCTCTCCCTCTTTCTTTTGTTTTCTTTTTTCCAGGGTTTTGCTCTGTCACCTAGGCTGGTGGGCTGTAGTGCAGTGGTACAATCATAGCTCACTGCAGCCTCAACCCCCCAGGCCCAAGCAATCCTCCCACCTCAGCCTCCCAAGTAGCTGGGACCACAGATGTGTGCCACCACACCTGGCAAATTTTTAAATTTTATGTAGAGATGAGGTCTTCTTATGTTGCCCAGGCTGGCCTCAAGCTCCTGGGCTCCAGGGATCTTCCTATGTCGGCCTCCCAGGGTGCTGAGATTACAGGCTTGTTTCTTGACCACTTCCAAACCATGCCCTGTTTTTTCCCACTTTTGTTCTCCAGGGGTCCTGGGCAGGGGAGCTGTGTCCAAGTCCTGGTTTCTCAAGCCCCAGCTCTGGTTCCACTTTGTCCTTGAAGACTGCTTCACCACTCTAGATCACACCCTCCCCTGACTTCCCACAGAGCCGTTAGAAGTATCTCCAAGTCCAAGAAACTGTGCAGCTGAGAAACACACAAAGGATAGGAGGCACTCGCCCTCCGGACCTTCCATTCGGTTTGGGTAGACAGAGAGCCATCATTCCTTCACTAGTCAGTGTGCTTCCAGCTGCAATCAACAGAAGCTGATTGGGAGAAAGGGAAGGAACCTGGAATCATTCACAGACTCGAAGAAACAGCTGAAGAACCAATCTTGGGTACTGAGAAAAAATGTGTCTCTCATTTCTGTTTCTTTCACTGTATTGGGATCATTCTTTCAAACCAACTTGCTCTAAAAAAATGCAGAATGGCCGGGCACGGTGGCTCATGCCTATAATCCCAGCACTTTGGGAGGCTGAGGTGGGGTGGATCAATCTGAGGTCAGGAGTTTGAGACCAGCCTGGCTAACATGGTGAAACCCCCGTCTCTACTGAAAATCCAAAAATTAGCGGGGCATGGTGGTGCGTGCCTGTAGACCCAGCTACGGGTGGCTGAGGCGTGAGAATCACTTGAACCTGGGGGGTAGAGGTTGCAGTGAGTGGAGGTACACCACTGCATTCCAACCTGAGTGACAGAGTGAGACTCTGTCTCAAAGAATATATATAAAGAAAAAAAATGGAGGACAAAATTATTCTTGACTCATATAGTTATAATATGAGGAAAAAAAGAGGAAAATAGCTTGTTCCCTCAGCTCAGTTAGAAAAATCCCAGGGGAGAGCTTGCATTGGTCCAGCTCAGGCCACATGTCCACCCTGACTTAATTACTATGCTATGAGTGGGCCCATAGGGTGCTATGATTGGGCTGACTTGGGTCAGGTGCTCACCCCTCAAATAGTTACAGAGACCAGGCTGGAGTTGCTATGGAAGAAGATGGCAACACATATTTGAATTACATGACTAGAGTCTAGGGAGGAGCCTTTCCCAAAGTGCGGGAGGCGTGATGCCCAGAGGAAGAAAGGAGACGTGCTAGGCTGACGAAGTTTGCGGCTGTGCACCACTGACAAACAGCAGGGGAGAGGCTGGGCGTGGTGTTTCACGCCTGTAATTCTAGCACTTTGGGAGGCTGAGGTGCATGGATTATGAGGTCAGGAGTTCAAGACCACCCTGATCAACATGGTGAAACCCAGTCTCTACTAAAAATACAAAAATTAGCTGGGCATTGTGGCACCCAATATGATAAAACCTTGAACACTTGAGGTCAGGAGTTCGAGACCAGCCTGGCCAATATGATGAAGCCCCATCTCTACTAAAAATATGAAAATTAGCTGGGCGTTGTGGCACATACCTATAATCCCAGTCACTTGGGAGGCTGAGGCAAGAGAATTGCTTGAACCTCTTGGCTCACTCGGTTGCAGTGAGCCAAGATTGTGCCACCGTACTCCAGCCTGGGTGACAGAGCGAGACTCCGTTTCAAAAAAACAAACAAAGTTTTTAAGAATGGCCTATGTCAAGATTTGAATGTCAGTGGGAAAAAACAAATGGGTAGCTTTTAAGAGACACAGTGAAGCCACATTTATCCTGCTGAATTCATTGCAATACAAGCCTTGGACCTTGTGAAAGTAAGTGAGAAAGAAGAAATTGTCTGTTACTGAGTGCTCGCTGTATGCCAGGCACTTGATTACATAAGCACTTTACATCAATTATTTCTTTTAGTTCCATCAGCAACCTTAGGATGAGGTGTTCACATTCTCAGCGGAAGACAAGGATACTAGGATAGCGTGAGCATAAGCCAAGCACTTAGTAAGTGAAGAAGCTGGAACTAAGTGACAGTAATGATCATGAGTGCTTCCTGAGCTCTTACTCTGGGCCAGCTACTGTTGTAAGTACTTGACTTGAATTCACTCATTTAATTCACACAACTCTATGAGCTAAGTACTGTTATCCATTCACCAATAACAATGAGGAAACAAGTACTAAGAAGTTAAAGACCGGACCAAGATTCACATCTGGTAAGTGGCTGTGATGCTTAATACTGAGTGTCAACTTGATCGTATTGAAGGATGCAAAGTATTGATCCTGAGTGTGTCTGTGAGGGTGTTGCCAAAGGAGACTAACATTTGAGTCAGTGGGCTGGAAAGGCAGACCCTTCATCTGGTGGGCGCCATCTAATCAGCTGCCAGCACAGCTAGAATATAAAATAAAGAAGGCAGAAGAATGTGAAAAGACGAGACTGGCCTAGCCTCCCAACCTACATCTTTCTGCCATACTGGACCCTTCCTGCCCTTGAAAATCAGACTCCAGGTTCTTCAGTTTTAGGACTTGGACTGGCTTTCCCTGCTCCTTAGCTTGTAGATGGCCTATTGTGGGACCTTTTGATAGTATGAGTTAATAATCAATAAACTCCCCTTCATATATATATATATATATCTCCTATTAGTCTGTCTCTCTAGAGAACCCTAATATAGTGGCAGTGCTGGGCTAGGGACCCAGATGGTCTGACTCCTCAGCCCCACTTAGCAAATCACTGTGCCACCCACCAGCCCAGGGGCCTGCAAGCGCCACGCCATCTCCACCGGCCCAGGGGACTGCAAGCCTGGTGCCTGGTGCTGTCTCCTTTGCGGGCTGGAAATTTGATCTGAACCCTTTTCCAGACTTCCAGGCTCAGAGTCTGAGATGCTGAATCATGTTCATTTTCAAGAGACTGCGGTATAAGCCAGAGTATGGGCCTATGCATCAGCCTCACCTGCCTGTTGCCTCCCAGAAGCTACCTGGGAACATGCATGGTCAGAAGGTTGCCTTGTGAGTATAGAAGCAGAATAGGGGGAATGAGTTATGTTACTGAGCTGTTTAATGACCTCAGCATCCTGTGTTCTGACATTGTGCCTGTGAAAAATAATTTTTTTTTAAATTATTTTTTGAGGTGGAGTCTCGCTCTGTCACCAGGCTAGAGTGCAGTGGCACGATCTTGGCTCACTGAAACCTCCACCTCCTGGGTTCAAGTGATTTTCCTGCCTCAGTCTCCCAAGTAACTGGGACTACAGGCACGCGCCACCATGCCCAGCTAACTTTTGTATTTTAAGTAGAGACGGAGTTTCACCATGTTGGCCGGGATGGTCTCCATCTCTTGACCTTGTGATCCGCCCGCCTCAGCTTCCCAAAGTGCTGGGATTACAGGCGTGAGCCACCGCACTGGCCACATTTTAATTTAATTTTATTTTATTTTTGATATGGAGTTTGGCTCTTGTTGCCCAGACTGGAGTGCAATGGTGTGATCTCGGCTCACTGCAACCTCCGCCTCCTGGGAACAAGCAATTGTCCTGCCTCAGCCTCCCCAGTAGCTAGGATTACAGGCATGTGTCAACACACCTGCCTAATTTTTTGTATTTTTAGTAGAGACAGGGTTTCTCCATGTTAGTCAGGCTGGTCTTGAACTCCTGACCTCATGATCCGTCCACCTCGGCCTCCCAAAGTGCTGGGATTACAGGCATGCGCCACCACGCCTGGCCTTTATTTTTTATTTTTTAGACCGAGTTTCACTATTGTTGCCCAGGCTGGAGCACAATGGCATGATCTTGGCTCACCACAACCTCTGATTCCCAGGTTCAAGTGATTCTCCTGCCTCAGCCTCCTGAGTAGCTGGGATTACAGGCATGCGCCACCACACCTGGCTAATTTTGTATCTTTTTTAGTAGAGACGGGGTTTCTCCATGTTGGTCAGGCTGGTCTCAAACTCCCAACCTCAGGTGATCCGCCCGCCTCAGCCTCCCAAAGTGCTTGGATTACAGGAGTGAACCACCACACCTAGCCGATTTTTATGTTATTTTTAAATACAGGGTCTTAGTCTGTTGCCTAGGCTGGAGTGCAGTGGTGCAATCATGTCTCACTGCAGCTTCGAACTACTGGGTTTAAATGGTCCTTCCACCTCAACCTCTTGAGTAGCTGAGACTACAGGTGTGCACCACTACTCCTGGCTCATTTTATTTTTAATTTTAATTTTGTAGAGACAGGGTCTGGCTACGTTGCTCAGATTGGTCTCAAACTCCAGTGATCCTCCTGCTTCGCCCTCCCAAAGTGCTAGGATTACAGGCATGAGCCACCTCACCCACGACATATTTTTTTTTCTCTGTATCTGACACCAAGTGTTCGTTGTTCTAGAGTAGGTCAGACCCTCTGGACAGGATCTCCCTGACTGACTGGTTTCTTCAGGCTGGCCCATTCTGTCTCTAGATTTATTAATGATTCAGTGACGTGCCTGTCGATCTAGTTTCCCTGGAAATCATGCCTTCTGTATGAGATGACATTTCATATCCTTACTCTCTGATTCACCATTGAATCGTTTACAAATATGGACACTTCTGTGTACAATAAATGGAGGATACAGTATTGAGACGTTTCAGTGGAAGAGATACAGATATTAACATGTAAACATGTGAAAAAATGAGGCTGGGTGCGGTGGCTCACGCCTGTAATCCAAGCACTTTGGAGGCCAAGGTGGGCAGATCACCTGAGGTCGGGAGTTCAAGACCAGCCTGACCAACATGGTGAAACCCTGTCTTAAAAAAAAAATTAAAAAAAAAAGAAAAAATGAGATTAATTCAGATGATGATAAATGCTACGAAAAGTTTCCGGCAGGGTAAGGAGATTGAGTATGAGATGGAGTATGGTGTGGGGCTGTCAGAAGGGTGGGCTGGGGATGTCTCTCTGAGGATGGAGAATCTGAACTGAGCCCTGCATGTGAGGAAGGAGCCAGTCATGGTCTTAAGAGTTTGTTCTCAGAGGAAGGAACTCTTCCACGCACACCTTGTGAAGTGCAAGTTCATTGCTTGTCTCCAGAGAGACAATGGTATCAATTAGGCAGGAATGGTTGCTGTGTCGTTGCTGGTATTGGGGCTTAAGTACATGAGGATTAAATGGTAATGTGGCCTTGTTTCCAACAAAAATTCCCAACACATCGTCTTACATGCAGCGTGAGGACTGGAAATATTTGAAATCAGGGTTATCTTGGACTTTCCAAGGCACGTGATTACCATAATTAACAGGCCACAGAGGGTTGGCCTGACCCCACACTGTTGGTATGGAAACTGTTCCCAGTTTCCAAAAAGCCAGATAACAGGTGAACTTCTGGAATAAAATCACTTGCCTTTTGGAACCATATTTCTTTTCCCCAACATTACATGTTCTTTCCTCAGCAAAAAGTCTGGGTTTTACACATTTTTGAATCCCTCAAAGCATTTAGCAGAGTCTTGGGCATACAGAAGACAGCAGGGTCCCGTGGCTCTGCCTGAAACGCGGAACCCGGTTTCATTTTTGAGTGACTGAGCCCTCTTGGTGTCGCACTCTGGCCGGGCGTGCCAAGCGGCGGTTCTCCCTCCCGCCGCACGGGGGCGCAATGGGAAGCCCGCGCAGTGAGGAAGAGAGGCTGGAGCCGGTCTTGCGCCGGGGAGGGCGCCGCTCCCAGAATGCACCTGGCATCAACACGGCGGCGGCGGTGGCGTCCAGCAGGCTCCGGGGCGCCGAGCGGACTGGCACGCAGCCCGGGGGCTCTGAGGCGGGGTGCAGGTGTTGAGGGGCGACTGGAGCCATGGCGGAGTCGGCGCCTGTTCGGGTAAGAGGCTTCGGCGCGCGGGCTCAAGGGCGCATTGGGGAAGGCGGAGCCCCCTGCCCGGGGCGGAGCTTCGCGGTTTGGACGCAGCTGGGGTCTCGGTTTTCCCGGGCTACTGCTGGCTCGGGTGAACGCGGACCCTCCTCCCCGCGACCCCAGTGCTCGGCCCGTTTTTTCCCTCCACTTCTTTCGGCGGGGTCGGAGCCTCAGCGCCGTGCGCCTTTGCCCAGAAACTTCTTCAAAGCTTGTTTTCTGTTGTCGGATTTGTGACCCTGCCAACACATTTTCTCTTTCGTGCCAAAAGAGAGCCCTTTCCCAGGTTGGAGCGGTGACGCAGGTTGGAAACGGTCTCCGTCGCCTCGAGTGAGCTCTCCCGCTGCCCCAGAGACCCCTGGACTTGCCTCTCTGCGACCACTCCTCGTTGGTCCGATGTATTGCTTGTTTCTCCCGTGCCGCGTGCAGCCACAGGTTGAAGTCAGCCTGGGCTTCCTCTCTTTGGGGACGGGTGTTACCTACAGTGTAGTTGCTGCATTTTGTTCGTAGACCTGTCCAAACTCTCTCCTTCACTCCCCTTTCTCCCGACTTTCCCCATTCTGGGAATGTCAAGATACGGAGCTTGTCGTGGGGAGAATTCTAGCTGTGGAGTCACGAAGCGAGTTCAGCTGTAACTCAGCTCTCAGCTGTCCATTTGGGTGATTTTAGGCAACCGTGTTTGCCTCTCTGGGTCTCTGTTTTGTTTTCCTAACTGTAAATCGGGAGTGTTGGAGTAGTTGCTAGATGATCTCTAAGGTTCTTTCCAGCTCCGACATTCTCATACTATTCCAAAGTAGTGGTTAATTTTGTAACACCAGAGGGTTTGCAACGGAAAGGGCAGCTGGAACCGAATTGATTTTTAGTGAAGTGTTCCTTGGTCCAGAAACACTTTGAGAATCATGTTAGATCTTTGTGTGAATGGAGGGCTAAGGAGAGTCTGTGGTGAAAACTTTACCTTGACCAGGATGCACTGTGTTTGATTCTTGTAGCAAGTGGGTAAAGAACTAAAAAGGGAGGGATTGGAAGACTTAGAGAACACAGTGTTTGCTTTCAAGGAAGCTAACAGTTGAATTGGAAAGACAAGACACAAATGTTTACAATATTTACTTCATCTGCCTCCTATAAGCTAGGCTGAGCCAAAGACCTGGCTTTTCCACAAGGTCTAGTTTGTGTTAGAGTCGGGCAAGAGGACTCTGCCACAGTTCTTCCTGCCAGGTCGCTCCACAGTTACCTACATGTCATCAGTAGACCTTGTTAGGAAGAAGCCTTAAAGGTCCATCACAGTCCCCAACTATGCCTTAAATAATTTGAATTTGTCATTGTAGAACTTAACTCAAATTGTTCTTAAGCCTATTTCTATTCTCAGACGTCTCTTCAGGTGAAGATTCTGTGCCTCTCGTTTGACAGGCCGAGTAGGTGCCCTGAAAAAAACAAGTAAAAATGCTAGAAAAAACCCATAAATGCATTTGAAATGTATGTTAAGAATACTTAGAGCCCCAAAACTAAGCGAAGGAGGGAACTCGAAAGTGATAGAGTTCTGAAGCCAACTTTGAGGGCAAAGTTGCTGAACACTCATCTTTGGTGTTTATGACTCAAGGGACCTACAAAATAGAACACAAATCTTAGCACCTAAGACGGAAAGTCTAAGAAGCTCCCTAACCCAATCCCAAACCCAATCCCATGAAGCAGAGACTTCAAAGGGAAACATTCTGTGTAAGTGTGAACTCAGTAAGGTCTGACCTTCAGATGATTGCAAAGAAAATTGTTAAACCTTGGCATTGAGAGATGGATGTGAGGTGCCCCTTGAGAATTCATAGTGACCCTTACGTGGGTTTGTTACTGAATTCATACTACCCGGTTGGTTTAAGGGACCTCAAGCCCTCAGCTCTCTGTCCAAAATAAACACAAATCTTTTCTGGAGGAATCTACATGTAACTCAGGCTTCTCATAGATAATGTGAGTTCATGATAAAAAATTACTGGCCGGGCACAGTGACTCATGCCTGTAATTTCAGCATGTTGGGAGGCCTAGGTGAGTGGATCACTTGAGGTCAGGAGACGAGCCTGGTCAGTATGGTGAAACCCCGTCTCTACTAAAAATAGAAAAATTAGCCAGGTGTGGTGGCGCACACCTGTAATCCCAGCTACTCAGGAGGCTGAGGCAGAGAATCTCATGAACCCAGGAGGCAAATGTTGCAGTGAGCCAAGATCATGCCTGGGTGACAGAGCAAGACTCTTGTCTCAGTAAAAATAAAATAAATAATGGACAGCTCTCAATGTTTCAGATATTAGAGTTATTGGACACAGAATATAAAATAACCATGTTTAGTATATTTAAAGATTAAAAAAAGGAGGGAAAATATGAATAAAGGCCAAGAGACTATAAAGGTGACCAAACAGATTTGAAAAAGAATCAAATAGAATATCTAAGAATGGAAAATATAATTTTGACTTCTCCCATTGAGAAGTCAGTAGTAAGCTTTACTTAGCATGTTAGACATGCAAAGAGAGAAATAGGCAACTGGGTGGTAGAGCTAAATAAATTATCCAGAAAGCAGCACTGAGTTTAAAAAATGGAAAAGGAGAAGGTAAGAGATAGGGAAGATGGAATGAGAAAGTCTAATAGTCATCTAATTAAAATTCCAGAGGGAAAACACACAGTCTGGAGTCTGTATTTCTTGAGTAGCTGATGGTTGATGATATTGTAGGGCTGATACAAATACCAATACATAAAAACTCAGTGGACTCCAATCAGGACAAACAAAAAGAAATCTCTACCTAGACACATAGTGGCAAAAATATGGAGTACAAGGCAGAGGGATTTTTTTTTTTTTTGAGGCGGAGTCTTGCCGTGTTGCCCAGGCTGGGGTACAGTGGCGTGATCTCGGCTCACTGCAACCCCCGCCTCCCGGGTTCAAGTGATTCTCCTGTTTCAGTCTCTCGAGTAGCTGGGATTACAGATGCACACCACCATGCCTGGCTAATTTTTTGTATTTTAGTAGAGATGGGGTTTCACCATATTGTCCAGGCTGGTCTCAAACTCCTAAACTCAGGTAATACACCAGCCTTGGCTTCCCAAAGTGCTGAGATTACAGGCATGAGCCACTGTGCACGGACTTTTTTTTTCTTTTCTTTTCCTTTTTCTTTTCTTTCTTTCTTTCTTTTTTTTTGAGACAGAGTCTCGCTCTGTTGCCCTGGCTGGAGTGCAAGTGGAGCAATCTTGGCTCACTGAAACCTCTGCCTCCTGGGTTCTAAGCAATTCTCCTGCCTCAGCCTCCAAAGTAGCTGGGATTACAGGCATGTGTCACCTTGCCCAGCTAATGTTGTATTTTTAGTGGAGATAGGGTTTCACCATGTTGACGGGGCTGGTCTTGAACTCCTGACCTTGTGATTCACCTGCCTCAACCTCCCAAAGTGCTGGGATTACAGGCATGAGCCACCGCACCTGACCTAAGGCAGAGGGCATTCTTAAAAGCAACCAGAGAAAAAAGACGGACTACCTTGAAATGAAGTACAGTAAAACTAATGGGGACCAGCTTCTCAACAGCAACCATGGGAGCCAGACAACAGGAGAATGATATTATCAATAGGCTGAAAGAAAGTAACTATAATCCCAGAGTTTTATATGCAGCAAAAATATGTTTCAGAAACAAAGATACAAGGAAGACATTTTCAGACAAATTAAAAATGGCCAGTACACTCTCAGTAAAGGAAATTCTAAAAGCTATACCTCAGGTAAAATGAAAATTATCCCAAATAGAAAGTAAAGTCTGAGAAGATGTGATGATGCATGAAATGATTAAATGTGGCTGAGCATGGTCGCTCACATCTGTAATCCCAGCACTTTGGGAGGCTGAGGCAGGTGAATCACAAGGTCAGGAGTTCAAGACCAGCCTGGCCAAGATGGTGAAACCCTGTCTCTACTAAAAAACACAGGCTGGGCGTGGTGGCCCATGCCTGTAATCCAAGCACTTTGGAGGCCAAGGCAGGCGGATCACCTGAGGTTGGGAGTTCATGACCAGCCTGACCAACATGGTGAAACCCCATCTTTAAAAAAAACAGAAAAAACAGAAAAAAACAAAACCAAAAATGAGCTGGGCACGGTGGCAGGTGCCTGTAATCCCAGCTACTCAGGAGGCTGAGGCAGGAGAATTGCTTGACCCTGGTGGGGTGGAGGCTGCAGTGAGCTGAGATTGTGCCACTGCACTACAGCCTGGGTAACAGTGAGACACTATCTCAAAAAAAAGAAAAAAGAAAAAAAGAAAATGGTTAAATGAAAAGAAATGATTTAATGAAGCAACAATTTTTTTGTTATGTTAAAAACAATTAAAATACATGATGGCATTGATGTAAATGTTAGGAATAGATGATCAGAATTAAAGTGTTTAAAAGTCTTTGTTAAAGGGCCTTCAGCATATGTTTTCCATAATTTCTAGGATACTTGCTAAAAGACTAGAAATTGTCTGTATAACTTACAAATTAGAAATGGGGATAATAGAACAAGAAAAAAATTAATGTAAAAGAAGGCAAGAAAGTAGAGAAGAAAGATGAAGTAAATAGCACAAAAAAGGTAAAAATAAATCAAAACGAATGAACAGTTACAATAAATGTAAATGAATGAAATGTTCAAGTTAAAAGGCAGAGATTGTCAGGATCGGGGGAAAATCCAGCTAGATGGTTTAAAAGAGATACAACTAAAAGATAAGGATACAGAAACCATTGAATATAAAAGGACATGAAAAAAATATACCAAGCAAATACTAATCAGAAGAAAGTTGGCTTAAATATGTATAATATCTCTAGAGATAGGAGGCTACTACTACTTTTGTAATGGTAAAAGACTCAATTTACCAGCTAGATACAAAATTTCTAAACCTATATGCACCTAATTACATAGCCTCAAAATATATAAAACAAAATTGGCAGAACTACAATCAAGATTCACTGTTATAATAGGAGATTTTAACACAACGTTAATATTTTATCAAACAGAAAAGAATTATAAGGGTGTAGTACGTCCAGTAGAACTTTCCAAGATATTAGAAATGTTCTGCTCTGCACTGTTTAATACAATAGCAACTTGTCACATGTGGCTTTTGAGCACTTGAAATGCTAGTTAGTGTGGTGGAGGAACTGAGTTTTTAATTTAATTTTTTTTTTCGAGACGGAGTCTCACTCTGTCACTCAGACTGGAGTGCAGTGGCATGATCTTGGCTCACTGCAACCTCTGCTTCCAGGTTAGAGTGATTCTCCTACCTCAGCCTCCCAACTAGCTGGGATTAAAGTTGGGTGCCACCACATCCGGCTACTTTTTGTATTTTTAGTAGAGACAGGGTTTCATCATGTTGGCCAGGCTGGTCTTGAACTTCTGACCTCAAGTGTCCCACCTACCTTGGCCTCCCAAAGGGCTTGGGGTTACAGGCATGAGCTGCTGCACCCAGCCAATTTTGTTTAATTTTAACCAGCCGCATGTTGCTAGTGGCTGTTATATTGGAAGCACAGGTATAGAAATGATTATTTTTTATCCATATATCTATCAGTATATAATATCAATGTGTAAAGACAAAATGAAAACAAAGAGAGGAGGCAAAAAAAAAAACTATTAGGAATGAAAATGTGTACCTTCACATGTCTGTTGGTTGATGGTGGTGTGTAGACTGAGACCATAGGTAAGGCCGTTGGACAGAACACCTCATGCACCCTCTTCATGTGCCTTGGGATTTCTCAAGGGATTCCAGCACCTGGCTGCCTGTGATTTGCCTCACTTGACAGAGAGTGGAGCAGACACACACCCTCCATGCCCTACCCTCCTTTAATTGCAGATTCATGTGGAAAGTAGATGATGATGTCTTCAGCCGCTAAATTTGGGGATTATTTGTCATAGAAGTGGATGATTGGAATAGATACCTAGGGAATATGTTAAAACATTGAAAGATATTAAGAATGGAATCTCAAAAGTCTGGGCATGGTGGCCCATGCCTGTAATCCTAGCACTTTGGGAGGCTGAGGTGAGTGGATCATTTGAGGTCAAGTTTGAGACCAGTGTGGCCAACATAGTGAAACCCTGTCTTTACTAAAAATACAAAACAATTAACCAGGTGTAGTGGCGTACGCCTGTAATCCCAGCTACTTGGGAGACTGAGGCAGGAGAATTGCTTGAACCTGGGAGACAGGTTGCAGTAAGATCTGCACTCCAGCCTGCAGTCTGGGCAACAGAGCAAGAGATTCTATCTCAAAAAAAAAAAAAAAAGATTCACATACTATGTTTATGAATTGAAACATTTCATCCTAAAGATGTCACTTCTCTGTTAGATGGGGTGACTCATGCCTGTAATACCAGCACTTTTGGCGGTTGAGGCAGGAGGCTTGCCAGAGCCCAGGAGTCCGAGTTAGCAGTCACGTATAATTGTGTCACTGCCCTCCAGCCTGGGCCACAGAGTGAGACCGTGGCTTTATTTATTTATTTGAGAATTGAGACAGAATCTCTCTCTGCCACTGGAGGGAAGTGGTGTGATCATGGCTCACTGCGGCCTCAATCTCATGGGCTCAAGCAATCCTCTCACTTCAGTTTCCTGAGTGGCTGGAACTATAAGCACATATCATCATGCCTGGCTGATTTTCTTGTCTTTTTGTAGAGATGAGATTTCACATCGCTACAAAAGAGATCTTTCATGTTGCCCAGGCTGGTCTTGAACTCCTGGGCCCAAGCTGTCCTCCCTGCTCAGCCTCCCAAAGTGCTGGGATTACAGAACGTGAGCCACTGTGCCTAGCCATAGATTCCCCAAGTGGGATTGCTAGGTAAAAGGGTTTCTAATGACTTGAAATTTTTCTTCCCTATGAGTTTGTGGTAGTTTTCATTCCTTCTGGGAGTGTCAGTTTACTACATTATAGTCAGCTCTGAATGTTATTCTTTGTCTCTGTTTCATGGGGGTGAAAGTGGTTTCACTCAGTTATATTTGGATTCCTGATTGTAAGGTGGTTGTGTTTTCATTTGTTTATTGACTGCCTGTATTTCCACTTTCATGAATGATTTATAGTCTGCAGTTTTATTTTGGGGTTATTTATCTTTTTCCACTTTATATTCTGTTTACAAATATTCTCTCCTTGTTTTTAGACTTTGTTTATGGTATCTTTTATTACAGCTAGCATTTTCTCCTTGCTTTGACATTCTAAGACCTGTTTATTAAGATACCATTTACAGTAAAATTTACTCTTTAAGCAGATAGTTCAACAAATTTTGACAAATGTGTAGCCAGCATATAACCAAGATAGAGAATATTTCCATCATCCAAAAAAGTTATATCCCTTTATAATCAGTCTTTTTCTCCTAACCCTAGCTTTTGGGAACCACTGATCTGCTTTCTGTTCCTATAGTTTGCCTTTTTCCAAACATGTAAATGAAACACAAATGTAGCCTTTTGTGTCAGAATTCTTTTTTTATTTATATTTTTTTGAGATGAAGTTTCCCTCTTGTTGCCCAGGCTGGAGTGCAGTAGTGTGATCCTGGCTCACTGCATCCTCTGCCTCCTGGGTTCAATAGATTCTCCTGCCTTAGCCTCCTGAGTAGCTGGGATCACAGACATGCACCACTACGTCCAGCTAGTTTTATATTTTTAGTAGAGACAGGGATTTTCCATGTTGGTCAGGCTGGTCTCCAACTCCTGACCTCAGGTGATCTGCCTGCCTTGGCCTAAGCAAGTGCTGGGATTACAGGCGTGAGTGACTGTACCTGGCCCTTTTTTTTTTTTTTTAAAGTGGTCTCACTCTGTCACTCAGGGTGGAGTGCAGTGGTGCGATCATGGCTCCCTGCAACCTTGAACTCCAGGGCTCAAGTAATCCTCCCATCCTCAGCCTCCCAAGTAGCTGGGACTACAGGCATATGCTATCACACCTGGCTCATTGTAAAAAATTTGTGGAGGTGGGGGTCTCACTTTATTGCCCAGGCTGGTCTTAAACTCCTGGGCTCAAGTGATCTTCCCACTTCAGCCTCCCAAAGTGTTGGGATTATAGGTGTGAGCCACTGTGCCTGACCTGTGTCTGATTCCCATCACTTAGCATGTTGTTATACATGTCATTGATTTTGGTTCCTTTTTATTGCGTAACAGTAGACTTGGTAGTTGAAATAGTAGTCTACTGCTAAGTAGTAGGCTTAGTAGTCTGCCAAGCTATATATATAAAATACACAAAACATATAATATACTATATAATAAAGTCTGTTATAGTGTATTAGTTTCCTAGAGCTGGTGTAACAAACTGAGAAGCTTAAATTACAGAAAGTTATTATCTCACAGTTGTGGAGGTTAGGAGTCTCAAATCAGGATGTTTGCAGAGTTGGTTCCTTATGAGGTTTGTTATTCTCTCCTGGCTTCTGGTGGTGCCATGCATTTTCTTGGTTTGTGGCAGCATGACTCCAGTCTCTGCCTTAATCTTGACATGGCCATTGTCTTAGCCTATTATGTATTGGTGTAACAGAATACCTGAGGCTAGGTAATTCATGAAGAAAAGAAGTTTGCTCATGCCTGTAATCCCAGCACTCTGAGAGGCCAAGGTGAGTGGATTACCTGAGGTCGGGAGTTCAAGACCAGCCTGACCAACATAGTGGAACCCCATCTCTACTAAAACATATACAAAATTAGCTGGGCGTGGTGGCCCATGCCAGTAATCCCAGGTACTCGGGAGGCAGAGTCAGAAGAATTGCTTGAACCTGGGAGGCAGACATTGTGGTGAGTCGAGATTGCACCATTGCACCCCAGCCTGGGCAAGAAGAGTGAAACTCCATCTCAAAAAAAAAAAAAAAAAAAAAGAAAAGAGGGTTATTGGGCACACAGTAAAAGGGGCGGGAAAGTTCAACATTGGGCCGCAAAGTCGGGTGAGGGCCACAACCGGCAGAAAAATGTGGCAGAAAATGGAAGGGGAGCAGGTATGTGTAGAGATCACATGGTGACAGAGGAGGCAAGAGAGAGAACCAAGGAAGTCAGACTGTTTAACAACCCACTCTGGTGGGAACTAATTCATTCCTGCCAATGACAGCTCACCCCTGTGGGAGCGCATTAATTTATTATGAGGGATCTGCCCTCATAACCCAAACACCTCCCACTAGGCTTCACCTCCCAACACTGCCACATTAGGAATAAAATTTCAACATGGGTTTTGGTGAGGACAAACCATAGTAGATATCTTCCCCTGTGTGAGTCTGCACGTTGTCTTTCCTCTGTGTGTGTCTCTGCATCTAAAGGTCCCCTGTTTTAAGGACATCAGTCATTGGATTAAGGCCCACCCTAATGACCTCATTTTAACCTGATTTCCCTTGGAAATACCTTATTTCCAAGTAAGATCACATCCTGAGGTACTGAGGATTAGGGGTTTATTGTATTATTTTGAGGAGACATAATTTAACCCATAACATTAGATGGATCACAATTCTTTTATCCATTCACTGGTTGGTGAACATTCGAAATGTTCCCATCGTGCTAGATAATTCAAAACAGAAGAAAAGAAGAAACTTAGTTTAACCATTGTTTTCAACCTCTTACTATGTGGAGGAGGAGGGTGGTCAATCCTTTGAACAGATTCTGACCTGTGTTCCTGTCCGGAAAAAGTGCTAGTAAGCACAGAATGCTGGGCCACAGAAAGGAAAGAGGAGACTTGCAGACTTACCGCAAAAGCAAAACAAACATGATGGCATGCATTTATCCAGTTTAATGTTTTGTTTTGTTTCACTTGCATTTGTCTTTTATATTGAACTTTTAATCTTTTGTGGGAGAATGTATTTAAGCTTTTGTCCCATGTGTTCCATGATGAATTAACTGACTTAGTAACTAGAGTAGGTCATGGCCAAACTTAAATGTTCCATGTTGCACCAGTCAGTTTCCTTTTGTCCCATGTTTCTCTTGCCCACGACCCCTGGCCCCAGCTGTTCTTTCCGAGATACTTCCTCTCAGTGTCTTGGTCTTGGTGACCTCACTGTGGTTAGAGAAGCAGCCTTGAATAAAGTGTGCACCATGAAAGAATGTGAAGTTTGTAGAGGGGGTTAGGACTGAAGTGAACGTGCAGGGAGACAGTAGGGGGACAGCTTGGGGAAGACTTCCCCAGTGTTGGTTTTGGTAAGTGTAGCTTCATTGACAGCGATTTTCCTACTGTCAGAGACAGCTCATTAAAGTGAAAATTATAAGGAAAATGTCAGTAGACTTAGTCACATCATTTCAGTAAATATTTTTTAAGGATTTATTCACCATGCCAGCTGCTAGAGTGCAAAGATGAATGAATTAGGTCTCGTAGGTCCTGCTAAGGAATTTTGTCTTTATTGTGGGGAGGTATTGAAAGGTTTTCAAATGGGTAACGTGATCAACTGTGAAGTCTGGCAGGGATGTGGAGGCGAGATAAGATGTAAATGACATCTTTTATCATATTGTCCAAAACATGAAATAAAAATAGGTTTAAAAATGAACACTGATACAGGAGTCTCATAGAATATGCTAAGTGTAAAACATAGATAACAAAACATACACACTATAATTTCACTTTTGTTCAAAAAAATAAACTAAAACATGAGAAAAGCTTATAGGAAATACACCAAAATTCAAGCAGGTTTTTTTTTTTTTTTTGGCGACAGGGTCTTACTCTGTTACCCAGGCTGGAGTGCAGTGGCACGATCTTGGCTCACTGAAGCCTCAACCTCCTCCTGGGCTCAAGCCATCCTCCCACCTTAGCCCCTGAGTACCTGGGACCACAGGCATGTACCACCATACCTGGCTAATGTTTTGTATTTTTTTGTAGAAACAGGGTTTGCCTTGTTGGCCAGGCTGGTGTCAAACTTGATAAAGTGATTCAGCCGCCTTGGCCTCCCAAAGTGCTGGGATTACAGATGTGAACCACTGCGCCCAGCCCTAACAGCTTATTTCTGTGTGAGAATATTTTGTGTAGTATTTTCTTTCTATTCTTTGGCATTTTCCCAACATTATTATTAATACAATGTCTACATGTAATTTTTAGTATCAATAAAAGACATACTTTTTTTGTTAAAGAAGAAACTAGATAGCTTTGAGCACTGATAAACTTGAACGTTGCTTTCTTTACTTGATGTTTGGAAGTGACATTGTCTGACCCTGTCTCTTTGATCCTTCAGCACAGGAGAAAACGACGTTCCACACCTTTAACTTCTTCCACACTTCCTTCACAAGCAACAGAGAAAAGCTCGTATTTTCAGACCACCGAGATCTCACTCTGGACGGTGGTGGCTGCTATTCAGGCTGTGGAGAAGAAGATGGAGTCCCAGGCTGCCCGGCTGCAGAGCCTGGAGGGACGCACGGGGACAGCCGAGAAGAAGCTGGCTGACTGCGAGAAGATGGCTGTGGAGTTCGGGAACCAGCTGGAGGGCAAGTGGGCCGTGCTGGGGACCCTGCTGCAGGAGTACGGGCTGCTGCAGAGGCGGCTGGAGAAGGTGGAGAGCCTGCTGCGCAACAGGAACTTCTGGATCCTGCGGCTGCCCCCGGGCAGCAAGGGGGAGGCCCCCAAGGTAGTCTCATTGAGAATTAAAAGTTAGGAGAGAAGGGGGAGCCCAGCTCTTTAATATCTAAGGACCTCAATTGTTGGCTCTTCTATCATAGCTGTGAGTAGAGGCACTCACGGTGTGCCATTGGTGATTCCAGGTGTCCAGGTCACTGGAGAATGATGGCGTCTGTTTCACTGAGCAGGAATGGGAGAATCTGGAGGATTGGCAGAAGGAGCTCTACAGAAACGTGATGGAGAGTAACTATGAGACACTGGTCTCTCTGAGTGAGTAGCAGTTTTCTCCTTAGGATTCTGTCTCAGACATACTATGATTCCTGGTCAGTAGCTGGTGATTCAGACTGCACCTGTGGCTCTTGTGGCTGTGGATCCACAAGAGCCGTGGATTGTTGGCTTGCACAGGTGGAGAAATGGAAGTCTCTAGGTCTTCCCATTTACAGAGACTTTTGGAAAGCTGTCAGCATTGTGCCTTTTGTGTTTCTTTTCTGTGGTCACATAGTCTGTTCTTGACAGTATTTTTTCTTTCCTTTCCTTTCCTTTTTCCTTTTTCCTTTCCTTTTTCCTTTTTCCTTTCCTTTCCTTTCTCATCTAGGCTGGAGGGCAGTGGCACGATCTTGGCTCACTGCAGCCTTGACAGCCTGGGCTCAAATGATCCCCCACCTCAGCTTCCCAAGTAGCTGGGATTACAGGCACATACCACTGTGCCTGGCGAAGTTTTTAAATTTTTTGTAGAGACATAGGTCTTACTATGTTGCTCAGGCTGGTCTTGAAGTCCTGGGCTCAAGTGATCCACCGCCTTGGCCTCCCAAAGTGTGGGAATTAAAGGCGTGAGCCACCGTACCTGGCTCCTCATGCTGTTTTTAATATTTAAGACTACTTGAGATAGGTATGGTAGCTCACATCTGTAATCCCAACAGTTTGGGAGGCCAAAGTGGGAGGATAGCTTGAGGCTAGGAGTTCGAAACCAGCCTGGACCACATAGTGAGATCTCTGTTGCTTAAAAAAAAAAAAAAAAAAAAAAGATGATTTGACAAGAAAGCCTGTGTTACTTTGGATGAGGCAGGCAGCACAGGCTGATCAAAGCTTTTTCTTGATTTTCTTGGCATTTGGCCAGAATTATAGGTGGTCATTGTGGTTTCAATGATTATTTCTTATTGATTAGAAGTGCTGCTTAATAGGTATAAATCTTTTTTTTTGAGATGTAGTTTTGCTTTTGTTGCCCCGACTGGAGTGCAGTGGTGCGATTTCAGTTCACTGCAACCTCCACCTCCTGGGTTCAAGCGATTCTCCTGCCTCAGCTTCCTGAGATTACAGGTGTCCGCCACCACGCCCAGCTAATTTTTTTTGGTATTTTTAGTAGAGACGGTGTTTCACCATATTGGCCAGGGTAGTCTTGAACTCCTGACCTCAAGTGATCTGCCCTGCCTCAGCCTCCCAAAGTGCTGGGATCACTAGCATGAGCCACCATGTCCAGCCAGGTATAAATCTTTATATGCACAATGATACCTATTACATAAGAAGTGAATTTTGTTTGGTAGACAAAGTCTTTTAAAACCTAGGCACATGGAGAAGTGTCAAAAAGGCCATGTGGCTGGGCATGGTGGCTCATGCCTGTAATCCCAGCATTTTGGGAGGCCGAGGTGGGTGGATCAGGAGGTCAAGAGATCGAGACCATCCTGGCCAACATGGTGAAACCCTGTCTCTACTAAAAATACAAAAATTAGCTGGATTGTGGTGATATGCACCTGTAGTCCCAGCTACTCAGGAGGCTGAGGCAGGAGAATTGGTTGAACCCGGGAGGCAGAGGTTGCAGTGAGATGAGATCACACCACTGTACTCCATCCTGGTGACAGAGCAAGACTCTTACCTGAAAAAACAAACAAACAAACAAAAAAACCAAAAAACGAAGGCCGTTGTGCCTAGAGCAGAGTAAGAGGGTAAAGGAAGTAGAAAATGGGCCAGAAAGTGACCTTGTGAGGTTGGTTGGGTCTCATTAATTGTGGCTATTTCCTTGTCTGTCCCAGTGCCCATCTTACCTTGCAGTGCTTTAGCAAGAATGAAATTAGATCCCCTGAAAGGAAGCATTGGCAGGACTTAAGCTGCACGCACATAGAGAGGCAGTGGTGGGTGGTGGTGCTGTCGAGGGCAGCGGTGGCTCTGTAGCCTGCCTGCATGAGCCACAGGCCCTCAAAAGGAGGGGCACTGGAGGCAGCAGCTAGCCAAATGAGTCATTAGGATTGGCCAGAATTTTATAATTGTCCCAAACTGCTAGGGGAAACTGACAGGAACAGTAGCCTTTGAATCTGTTGAAGTTTCATTTCCTTCCTGCCATTGATCACCTTGGTCATTGGCAGCTGATCAGCGTGCAGTGAGCTTTTGCTCTCTCCTGGGCTCACACTGTGCTGTTTCACACCCAGAGGTCCTTGGCCAGCCAGAGGGAGAAGCGGAGTTGGGTACAGAGATGCTGGGTGACTTGGAGGAGGAAGGTCCTGGTGGTGCCCACCCAGGTGAGTGGCGTATTCTGGAATATTCTGTTCCCCTCCCATAGCCCTCTGCAGCCTAGAGTGAGCTTTCCCACTGCTGAACTGTCAGATGCTGACTTGGTAACTTCATCTGGCATTTGTTGGTTCTGGACTCCTTTATGATTGTCATTAGTTCAGCTGTTATATGTGCCTCAACTCCTACCACCCTGTGGGGTCTTTAAGACTAACGCCACATCACTCTTCTTCATACCCTACAGAATAGACCACCATACTAGGCTGCAGTCAAAACCTGCTGGAGATTGAGCTTGGGCACGTCAGAGCTTCAGGAGGGAAGGCAGTGCAGGAAAAGCGCTTGTCAGTGGGTCATTTGGGAGATTATAGAGGAAGAACAGAGTTGGATACGTGAATTTTTAAGCTGTAGGTTTTTTTGTCTTTAATCACTCAAATTTATTTTAACACTCTTAATTTAGTATAGTTGTTACAGTGTCATTTTTCACGGGGATTAAATAAAAATCTGTAGACAAGCCTGGAGAACTATCATTTACAGTATTGTTTTATAAGAGTAATACATTCATATTTCTAGTCAACATTGGAAAAACTATACATGAATATCATTTTATATAAGCTTGGAACCTAGCCAATGTCATCCTCCTCCTCATTGTCCTAATTTACTTATTCCTGGGGTGCTTCTGAAATTCACAAATGTTTGTTTGTTCCTGAAGAAACCAAAGGTACTAGAATGTGATCTTTTTTGTTGGTCTTCTTCCTGTTTGCAGCAGGTGGGGTCATGATCAAACAGGAGCTACAGTATGCACAGGAAGGCCCTGCGGATCTTCCTGGAGAGTTCTCGTGCATTGCTGAAGAGCAGGCTTTCCTGAGCCCAGAGCAGACTGAGCTCTGGGGTGGTCAGGGCGGTTCTGTCCTCTTGGAAGCAAGTCCTGGGGACTCTACTCTAGAGGAGCCTGTTAGTAGTAGAGATCCTAGTAGCGGCAGGACTGTGGGCTGCCCGAAGCAGAAATCTCATAGGCAGGTACAGCTGGGCCAGGAATGTGGGCAGGGCCTGAAGCTGAAAAAGGACACTTCCCGCCCCTATGAATGTTCTGAGTGTGAGATCACCTTCCGCTATAAGCAGCAGCTGGCCACACATCTGTGCAGCCACTCAGGGTGGGAGTCTTGTACACCTGAGGAGCCAGTGGAGAGCCTTAGGCCCAGGCCACGGCTGAAACCACAGACCAAAAAGGCCAAGCTGCATCAGTGTGATGTGTGCCTGAGGAGCTTCAGCTGCAAGGTGAGCCTGGTGACCCATCAGCGTTGCCACCTGCAGGAAGGGCCCAGTGCCGGCCAACATGTCCAGGAGAGGTTCTCACCCAACAGCCTGGTTGCCCTGCCTGGCCACATCCCTTGGAGGAAAAGCCGGAGTTCCCTCATCTGTGGTTACTGTGGCAAGAGCTTCAGTCACCCGTCTGACCTGGTGCGGCACCAGCGCATCCACACGGGCGAGCGGCCCTACAGCTGCACCGAGTGTGAAAAGAGCTTTGTCCAAAAGCAGCACCTCCTGCAGCACCAGAAGATCCACCAGCGGGAGCGGGGCGGGGATCCCGGAAGGCCCAATGGCCTGCTTTAAGGGTGCAGCCCCTCGCCCGTCCGGGGGGCGGAGGGGGGTGGCATTGGTCCCCCCGAAGAGACTGCAGAGTCAGGAACTGACTTCTTCCTGAGGGCAGTTGTTTCTGATTTGCCTTCCCTTGTCCCAGTACCAAGCCAAGCCCAGAGACTGTCCTGAAAACCCTGTGGAAGAAGAGTCCAGGCCAGGTCTTTACCTTGCTGCTGAGTTTGCTGTTTCTTGGCACCTTCAGGTCTCTGGTTTTCTCATTCATGCTGATGCTCGTGGGCTGGGGTTGGTGTTCTGACCCCACAGGGACGGGTGGCTGGTTCCAGGGCTCGTCCCAGCATTTCACATCTTCCCACAGGGTTGAGTCGGGTCATACGGGTGAGCAGCTGCCTGGAAGAGCTCTGGGAAGTGTAACCCTCCATTTTTTCTTGTTTTGTAATCTCTGTTAATAACAAGTAGAGGTAATAATTTAAATGAACTGCTTACCCTGCTCTGAAGAACCTTTTTTGGAATTAGATTTTAGTTGATTTTTTAAAGAACACAGCCCAACACTTGTTTTTTACATTTTAAGAGTTGTAGAAGTTGTTCCTAACTTGGGGACTGGGCCTACCCTCTAGGAGGGAACTGTTAATGGGGCTGTTTTAGCCCACCGATGCTTACTTAGGCCAGAAGCAGGGGACACAGTGCTAGGTTCCCTTGTGGGGTGCTTGTCTCAAAAGGACCAAGAGGAAAAGAGTCGGAGGGATAGACCCCGCAGTCCCTGCCGAGAAGAAAGATTCCAGTGAAGTGGCTGATGGCGTGGCTGTGGTCTGGGACTTGGGGTGTCTCGGCATGCGCCTCTCCTCTTCCCACCTCCTCCTCGCTGTGTTCTGCAGCTTCCCAGAGTAGAAGACTACTTTGTTACTTAAGGTTGTTCACCTTGTACCAGTGGTTATTTGAGTTTGTTCCTATTAACCAATCCTTACTTGAGGTGGTTCAGATTATAGTTTCCAAATTCATTCTGGGATTGACTATTCCAGAGCAGGTAGAGAAAAAGCACACAGATGCTTGTCTCAGGAGTGTTGAATGTGTGCCCCGCTGCTGTCTGGGGGGATGGGAGTGGGCTCTGGGGTCATTTGTGAACATCCCCTTGGATGATTTGCAGTTGCCTAGAATAAAACTTGCTACTAGCAAAAAAAATAATTCAAAATAGTTGTTTTTCTCCATTTGTCGAGAACACTCTCCTGGGGCCAAGTTGGAGAAGAGGCACCTGACCTGCAGTGATGACAGGGAAGGACTGATGGCACAGCCTGACTTGCAGTTTTATTAAACCTAGGACAGAAGACAAGAATATTCAGTGGTGAGAATATTCAGGGGGACCGTACTTATGATGGCGGAGAGCTGGAGACAGTCTGGGTGATGGCTATTGGGAAGTAGAAAGAGTAGGTGAAATGTGGGTACCCCAGGGAGTGCCAGGCAGCTGTTACGCACATTGGCTTAGATATATGTGTAGCCATCTGGATCCATTTAAATACAATGCTGAGGGGAAAAGGTAAGAAACTGAGATCTATAATATAACATCATTTATATAAATTAAAAATGCATGCACACAAAACATTTTGTAAGAACACTTAAGACCAAAGGTGACATGTCAAAGACATCACAGTTTTCCATGGGGAGGGTGAACAAATACATAGAAGGAAACTTTGTTTGCCATAAGGCGGAGGTCCCTAACCTTATTTGGCACCAGGACTGGTTTCATGGAAGACAATTTTTCCATGGACAGTAGGGGATGGGATGGTTTTAGAATAAAACCGATCATCAGGCATTAGATTCTCATAAGGAATGCACAACCTAGATCCCTTGCATGCATAGTTCACAATAGGGTTCATTCTCCTGTGGGAATCTGATGCTGCTGCTGATCTGACAGGAGGCAGAGCTCACCTGCTGTGTGGCCTGGTTCCTAACAGGCCATGGACCAGTACTGATCCATAGCCCAGGCGTTGGGGCCCCCTGCTAAAAGGTATGGGATTGTCTTGTTATAGAAATTGAATGTGGAGGGAGTCATCATAGGGCTGGCGCTGTGCAAGGTGGTAGCTTCATCAGGAAAACCTTCAGAGTTTCTTTCCTAAGTTTCTTCTGCAGTCTTTCCTTATCCTTAAGCCTTTGCCTTATAGATAACTCCTCTGTCCATCCCATCCTTAGTTTTCTTACTTCCCGACTGTTGAGCGTTTTAATGTGACCAGCCTTGGGCCTTTCATAGTGGGGAAAAGTGAAGCACAGAATATGGTCCTACTTTTCCAATAAAGTTTTCCTTCAGGCTTGGAAATAATTGTATCAAGCAATTGGACTCCGGCTGACACTTGTTGAATACTTGTGTGCTAGGCACTGTTTACCTCTATGAAAACATCCTCATGCAGTTTTGGTTGGTGAGTATGATTTTACCTTGTTTTCCATCTGAGATGTGGGAGGAGACTTGAGAAGTGAAGTAAGATGGCAGAGGTGATGTAAACCCAGGCTATCTTGCTTCAGAGCCACTCACTTGGCTGTGGGGTGCTATTGCTTCTGTAGTTAAGAACTCAGTGCCAAAGCTGGATTCTACGTCCCGAAGTGTGGGCTCTGCTGGTGGCAGCAGCATCCCCTAGGAGTATGATGGTGCAGACTCCAGCTCCATTCTAGACCCCCGAATTATAATCAGTGTCTCAACAAGCTCTCCAGGTGATTCTGTGCATGCAGAGGCACTGTCTTAAGGTATGCGAAAGATTCGCCTCTTCTTGCCTGCTTCTGTCATCCTTCACTGAAAGATGGTTGTGCTGGGTGCTGAGGAGAAAACAGGAAATGGACTGTCAGAAGGACACGGATGATCAAGTTAGACAGATTGAAGTTAACACAGGGAAGAATTAAATATCAAATGTTAGTGACTCTCATCTGTCTTGCCTTTTCTATCCTTCCTATTCCCACAATTAAGGTCCTAGTCATCATTCATCCGAGCTTTTCAGTAACCAGTAGGTCTTCTGCTCTTAATCACATCCTTTTTGATTCCAGAGTTAATGTCCTTGCACACAACTTTCCTCAAAACCTTGCAGTGGCTTTCAGCAGCTACTGATAATGAGCAGTCTTTTTAGTATAGAGCTCAAGACTCTGACAACCTGCCCCACTCTGCATTTTTTCTCCTTTCACTCTGCTGCTGCTACCTTGGACTTCCTGTCATTCATTCATTTTTTATTTATTTATTTATTTATTTTTGAGATGGGATCTCACTCTGTTGCCCAGGCTGAGTGTGCCATCATGGCTCACTGCAGCCTTGACCTCTTGGGTTCAATGGATCCTCCCATCACAGCCTCCTGAGTAGCTTGCACTACAGGTAGCACCAACTATACCCAGCTGATTTT
Organism: Cacajao melanocephalus; assembly: GCA_963573385.1. Lineage (NCBI taxonomy): Eukaryota > Metazoa > Chordata > Mammalia > Primates > Pitheciidae > Cacajao > Cacajao melanocephalus. Next base: position 52,853 of record CAUYLG010007354.1, read on the forward strand.
TGTACCTTTTGTAGAGACAGGGTCCCACTATGTTGCCCAGGCTGGTCTCGAACTCCTAGGCTCAAGCAATCCTCCTGCCTCAGCCTCCCAGAGTGCTGGGATTACAGCTGTGAACCACCACGCCCAGCCTCCTGTCTTACTGAATAAGCCATGCTCCCTGTCTCTTTCTGCAGTGTCCTTTCTCTGAACCAAACACTGATTTTCACTGTTTTGGTTTATAAGCCCCTTCTGTGAAAGCTTCCCTCATCCGTTTCTTTCATTGAACAAATATATATTGAGCTCCTATTATCTAGGCACTCTTTTAAATACACATCAATGAACAAAATGAAGATCTTTGCCCTCAATGAATTTATGTTCTTTCAAAATCAGTTTTCTTCCTTTACTGCACCTTTGCAAGCCCTTTCCTAGACGAGCACAGTATTCTATTCTGCCCTAGAGTTTGTTCACTCACAGATATCTTGAGTATCCTCCCTGTGCAGAATTCTACAGAGGTGGGTACAAGGATAAATCGTGCTCTCGGACTTACAGGCTGCTAAAGGGATGTAAGATAGAATAGTGATGTCTTTAGATAAGTGAGGGGAAAAGGCTATAAGGATTCAGAGAACAATGATTTTAGATGTGAGACATTGGGGAAGGCTTTGTGATAGGTGGTATTTAACCGCCTTTTAAGGATGGGAGGAAGGACATTCTAAATGGAGGTGACATGA
>CAUYLG010007355.1:0-130485 GCA_963573385.1 Cacajao melanocephalus
ACACTAACACACACAAAAAAAAAGCTCAAAGGAATAAATTTTTCTCTAAAGTTTTTTTCCACATTAAAATATTGCCTCCAATTCCTTTCCAATTCAGCCCTCAATCCAATCCCCAGCATTTCATTTAAAAAAAAAAAAAAAAAAGCTGTTATCAAGAAATTTATAAGAAAGATGTTTTTGATATTTTTTGTTTGTTTGTTTGGTTTGGTTTGGTTTATAAAATTTAAACAATTGGACCCCGGGTGGGTAACACCCCCCCCCGGGGGGTTGGGGGGGGGGGGCTTGGGGAGGAATAGCAGGGAGTGGGGAGATTGGGGAGGGATAGCATTAGGAGAAATACCTAATGTAGATGACAGGGCGATGGATGCAGCCAACCACCACCATGGCACGTGTATACCTATGTAACAAACCTGCACAATCTGCACATGTACCCCAGAACTTAAAGTATAATAAATAAATTTAAAAAAAAAATGGAAGGCATTTGGCAAGGTGAGAGAGAGGCTGGGCAGGTCCCACAGTGCTCAGGTCTGACCTAAATTAACAATCTTTTCTTGGGTCTACCCTGATCTCTAAGTGTAACGTAATAAGTAGAGTAAGGAAATTAACGATTTCAAGTAAGATGTAGAAGAAAGTCAGTAATGGAGTCCCTTGGGAGAAAGAGAGGAAGAAATAAGGGATGGAGAGAAGAAGAAGGGAAATTTTTTTAAAACATTGAAGCCAAATAACTAGGAATCAAGCATGTTTAGTTCTTATTTTAATTCCTCGACTTAATTGCTAAGGGATCTTAAACAAGTAACATTGTAACTGAAGGCTCATAAATAAAACTGGGAAAATTATATAGTTCTTTCTCAAAGGGCATTATAGTGTTTTAACTAGTAATTGAAAAGGGCTGGTGCCAACCTGAAGTGCTTTATATATATTTACAATATATGAAAGCATATCTGCTTGATATAAAGAGAGAAAAATAACTCTGAGGTATATACCAATGTCAGAAGGAAAAGTAAATAATATTTCAAAGATTAAAGGTAGAAAATGAGAACTAATTATTCTAATAAAGTCCCTGCTTAAAAAAATGTGATATGATGCTTTTGCTCTGGCCAATCATTTGGAAAACACATCCCAGCTCTAGTAATAGCTATATCACTCAAAGTATACAAGGGAAAAAATGGATCTACAACTTAAGGAAGCTAAAATGAAAAATAATCTTTGTAAGGCACCCATCCCTCAGCCATATTCAAGGAACAGAACATTCTTTCCTAGAAGGGTACTGGCGACCAAATGAGACTCTAACCTATTAGATCACATGTTAGTCAGAAAAGGAGCAAAAATTCAGGGAGAGCAACATGCAATGTACTTTTCATGACCGCTGAAACACTAATGTTTTTAAACCAAGTTGGGTAACTGGTTCTGCTTATTTGAATGGCAGGGAGGAGGAGCAGTAAGCACAGACAATCCATGCCTTAAGGCCTGTCTCCTGAGCTTCATAGATGATAGAGAAACTACTATGCCCTCATATTCACAAGTGTTACTTGAGCAGCTGCTACTAGCTAGACTTAATGCTGAGCACCACAAAACCAGTAATGAATAAAATGGTGCCCATGTTCATGGATACAGTGCTTGAGATACTGTGATAAGGTTTATGCAAACACCTAAAGATGAAACAATTTCATCTTACTTTCTGTCTTGGTTCATTTTCTATTGTTTATAACAGAATCTCTGAAACTGGGTAATATATTTATTTCTTCCAGTTCTGGAGGCTGGAATATCCAAAGTTGAGGGGACACATCTGGTAAAAGATTTCTTGCTAGTGAGGACTCTCTAAAGGGTTCCAAGGCTACACAGGGTATCACATAGTAAGGGGGCTAAGCGTACTAATGTGTTAGCTCAGGTCTCTCTTACTCTTCCTAGAAAGCCACCAGTTCTTCACCCATGATAATTCATTAATCTATTAGTCCACTAATCCATGAATGGATTAATCTATTCATGAGGGCTCTGACCCAGTCACCTCTTAAAGGCCTCACCTCTTAATATTGCAACATTAGGGATTAAATTTCAACATGAGATTTAGAGTGAAAAATAATTCAAATCATAGCACTTGGGAAGTAAGGGTTGGGTTTTCCTATATCATAAGAAGCATTCAAGTGAAAAACTACACATATAGTCACACTAACACAGACACAGTCCCTTTTATCATTTCAGAAGAGGTCAAGAGAGACATTTATGAATCACTGCTGCCATCTCAGGTGGGACAGTTCTTCAAGTTGTATAGTCCTGAGCACTGCAAAATATTTGGTACTCCTGATTCCTGCCCAACAAATCCAGCAGCCCCCCTTAACTCAGTCACTGTGACAGTCAATACCCTTTTCAAACACTCCTTAGCAGGGTAGCACTGCTCTGGGTTGAGAACTCCGCTTGCCTACCCTTTTTCTGTGCTTACACTAAAGGAATATGAAAACCAGTGAACCAATGCAGTGGTAAGAGCATATACCATACCTAACTTGAGTTTGATCAGAAGGTTAATCTCAGCTCTCTCATTTAATATTAGGCAAGTTACTGAGTTCCACTTTCCTTGTCTCTAAATAGAGATGATAATGCATACTTCAGAGGCTGATTGTAAGGACAATATTAAATAACATCACTGAAAGTTTCTCACAAAGTATGTATCCCAAGGTGGATGCCCCATGAGATGACCTCAATAGAGTTACAAAATAAAAAGAAAGAATGTTCCTGTCAAAATGATTCTCTTAGAAAATGATGATTAATTCTGTACAGGAAGACACTAGCTGGGACTCCATAGTAGCTACAACAACACTTAAGCTAAAACAGCTTTAACAGGCAAAGGAAACAGAATTTGCAACTGCTCAGCCAGCCTTTCTGGGCAAAACATTCTGCTTCATTAAAAACCATCCTTCTGGCTTTCCAGAAACAGCGGCCCTAACTCAGAAGATTAGCACTCACCAAAATGCTGTCTTGCAGATTCTAGTCATTACATTGAGGTCAAAAGTCCAACCAGATGCTATCTACTTGCTTTCAACTTTGACACAATAATTACACTATGGTTTGTAAATTACAGCCACACCCAGCAGCTCATTTAATTCTCAGACACACCTGGATGAAGTTCATAGCATCTTTCTGTATGTAATATTATCCTCATGTTGCAGATAAGGAAACAGTCTTATAAAAGTTAACTGAATCAAGAATTATGATAATTATAGTAATGGCTAACATTAGGTGTTTTAATGTTAATTGTTACATTTACCAGGTCACACATTAATAATGTTAAGATATTGATAACCACATTTTCAAAAAATATTCACTATTATTATCAATCTCATTTAGCAGTTATTCATTATATATGAATCACTCTACTAAACAACTCTCTTTTAGTTTTTACTTCTTGAAAAATTTTGGAGTAACACTATTATTAGTCTTATTTTAAAGAGGGGAAAATAAGCTTAGAGAGGTTAAATAACTTACCCCAAATTATTCAGCTAATATGTGGTGGAGACAGAACTCCAACCCACATCTGTTTAGTTTCAAACACGCTGCACTATATTGCCTCACTTAAAATCCTTCCAAGTGATGCCCAGATACAGTGACCAGAGGAACCTTCATTATAGGTGCTTTCATAGAAAATAAGGTGCTTTGAGAAAGAACACATGCCATTAAATAAATCACATAAACTGCCCTTATATTTAATTAAAGTTTTAAAGCCCAAAATGCATTTGTGATATTCACTGTCATTTCTACATTGGGTTGATATGCTCAGCACTGAAAGAGGCCGTGTGTCCTTTGCCAGGTAAGATGGAATCCTGGGCAAAGACCTGTGGCCTGGATGGCCAGGCTCCAGCCATGGACCAGAAGAAGTAAACAGGGCAATATCAGGAGTGGTAGAAAGATTTAAATGAACAAATGGCTAAATATGATTTCATTTTACCTCTTTCTAAATTTTATATAGAGCATCATACAATCTCAGGATTTAAAAAAAAAATGCCTTCCTAATCTTGCATCAAGTTGCAAAGAGAGAAATGCTGGGTTATATCTTTAACCTGTTTCACTTGCAGAATTTTAAGCAACCCTCTGACTCTCGAGTGATTTTCTCTTCTCTTTAAATCCCCACCTCCACAGCTTTCTTCACAGTCTGTGACTATGATGGAGAGTGAGGACACAAGGAAAGGTACCACAGGGACGAAGCGTTCCAGTAGCATTTACTGCAGTTGACCACTCAGTACAAATTTTTTAATACATGGACGAACATGCATCGCAGACACTAGATTGTGTTTCCCGGTTCGTGGAATGCAGCTTTTCCTTAGCCATTTGATGTTGTCTCTAGGAATATAAACTCTCAATTTTTCTAAATATAAGCACTTCTGCAAACATAGCTCCCTAGAATTAATTCCAGAATGGTGCACTTTCAAAGCAACAGCTGAATAGTAAGCTGAATAATAAGCCAAGATTCTTAAAGATTTAAAGTGATATGACATTATGAGATGTTTATTATTTTGGCACAGGTAACAGCTAAAAAATGATATGAGATTTCATAAAAGGATATCAATAAAAGGGAGAAAAAGAGAATGAAAAAATCTACAAAAATAGCTCTAAAACTCTATGGTCTTTTGTTATATGTTTACTCATCCTTTTTCTCCCTATCTCCTCTCTTGAACCGTAAATTCCCTTTTGTGTATTTTAAATTCTACCCACTCTTCTAGGCCCAATTAAATCCTCACTTCTTGGAAGGTCATCTTATCCCCACTTGCTGAACTCCTTAAATCTTTCCTTAACCTGAGAGCCTAAATCACCATAGAGTTGAAAATATGGCCATCACCACAGAGTTTAGCACTTAAATATAGTCTGGGTAATTAACGTCTAATTATTTTAACCCCTAAGCAGAATATAAGCATCTTGACATTATGACTAATAATTATTAGTCAAAACAATCTAATTTAATTTAATAATATCAGTAGTTACTACTTATAGAGAACGTAAGCACATATAAAATGTCATTTAGGCTAAACGCAGTGGCTCACACTTGTAATCCCAGCATTTTGGGAGGCCAAGGCGAGTGGATCACCTGAGGTCAGGAGTTTGAGACCAGCCTGGCCAACACGGTGAAACCCCATCTCTACTAAAAATACAAAAAGTTAGCCTGGCATTATGGCAGGCACCTGTACTCCCAGCTACTCAGGAGGCTGAGGCAGGAGAATTGCTTGAACCCAGGAGGCGGAGGTTGTAGTGAGCCAAGATTGCGCTACTGCACTCCAGCCTGGCAACAAGAGTGAAACTCCGTCTCAAAAAAAAAAAGTCATTTGGTCATCACAACAATCCTGTGAGCTAGATGCTATTAAAACCTCATTAAACATATCAAGAAACCAAACAACAGTTAGAAGGTCAGTTCAATAGAAGAAGAGAGTTGGAATTTGAATCCATCACCTTATCCTGCTGCTTCTTTTCCCTCTGGAGCAAATAGGCCAGGGTGTTACACAAAACATGTCTCATGATGAGGATGCTCAGTGTCTGTATTAGAGCCAGGCAACTTCTGCTGGAAAAGGTGGGAATTTTTCAAAATATTGGATTATGAATGAGATAGAATTCATAAAATAAGACACAACTGTTCTACTGCTTCCTATTTTAGAAAATGCCAAAATCCAAATTATCCCAAAGGTCACTGGCAGATGCACACTTCCCATCATGTATATCCAAACTGAGTCACTGGCATGGAAGAAGGCAATCATTTTGTCTTTTTCCTGAAGGAGTTCTCCAGGATTCAGCAAAAGGACCATATTCATATCTCTTCATGAAATAAAATGTATGAGATAAAATGATCGTGTGGAATACCTGCCAATGAAATACTAAAAGCACAAAGATGATGGATTGATATGAACCTTTGGGTGGTCTGGAGATTTATTTTTAAAATATCAGAAGATTTTTAACCTGTAGAAAGTAAAAGGTTGAGGGAAAATGATAATATAAAACATAGAAAAGAAGCTTAAACAAACTTTTAAAATTTAATTTTAGCTCAGCTAAATGGGAGAACTGGAGAGCTAGAGATAGCTAATTATGCAAAACATAAAATGGAAATCCAGAGAGACGTAAACAGACACAGAAGATAAAGCGACAAGGCTGTTAGAGAACCTGAAATGGCTGCTGAAAATGACTAGGGTGCTGACCATGAAAGTCGTTACTGACCTTCTCTCCCTGCCTCCCACCTTCTCCTTACATTACTGGGTAGGCCCTCTGGGAACCAAATGCCTGGCAGGAGGAGAAGCAGTGCAGCCAGGGCTATGACAAGTATAAATAGTCTTTTCTCCACTGGGTGCCTGGTGCTAAACGGAATGTTGGCTGTAAATATCCTGAAGCCCCCTCCCCTTTTCTCTCTCTTAAGGCTTCTCCCAACCTGCTAGTCCAGCTTTCTCTGTCCTTCTTTTCCAATTTGGCTCCAGTATCTTATTTTCTACCATTTCCCTGCACTCTCTTTCTTTTTCTACTTCCCTTCTCTGTCCTAGGGAGTGAGGGGTGGTGAAGAGATTCAGCATCCCAGCACCAATCTAGTAAAGTTCCAAAATGCGAATTCACACTTAATGTAAGTGTAGTGTTCGGTTAGTGTTCTAAAATCTGTTGAGTCACACCAGGTTGCAATTTCTTTTGATCTTTTCAAACCATTTCTTCTCATTTCTCCTTTCTAGAAGGACTTAGTACATGGTATTTATTTAATCTTCTCTATTTTCAGATCACATCTATTTTCTTCCTATGGTCACCCTAATGTCTAGGACTATAGAGATACAAAACTTTTACTGGAAGTCTTTAAAAATTAGGATGGAGATCTGTATTTATTGGCATGGAAATGTGATCATTGTAAGTGAAAAATTATCTTAAAGCACGACAGGATTAGAAAGTAATATATTAAAGAACATAAGTGTATAGAAAAATCAGAAGGTCTGTTTTAAAATGTTGAAAATCTCTGTAGGAATTTGGCTTTTTCGTCTTCCGCATCTTCTCAAAAAAAATTTTATGAAAACATACATGCACAGCTTGATTTATCAAAAACAAATAAACAAGAGAGAATTAAAAAGAAATTAGCCTTTACTACCTTCCTGACAAGGAAAAGTGTCTGAGAATCATATGGGCAAGAGGGAAACAGAGTGGAGGGATGTAGACATCTGTCTGATAAGAAAAAAGGGACAATATTTGGGCAAAAATGAAGGATATTGTCATTCATCATCTGCAAAGCTCTGGGGAGAAGCAAATTACTATTTATTTGGGGGAAAAGCATTTTAGTCACAACAGTGGCACCAGCCATACAAACTGCTTCCTGCACCCTCATTAGCTGGTTCTAAGTAACTCACATAATCCAAAAAAAAAAGGGAAGAAAAAGTCTGGGCAGCAACCAGGACAAGAGCAGAAAATGCTCTTCCCAAGCAACACGGAGCCCGGGGTTACGGTCTTAGTGAGAAATGAATTCACTCCATTTTTTTCCAATTTTAGCTTCCAAATAAGAACCTCCAATTTGGATGTTAGCCCTGTGGAAGTGATAATAACCCCATCAAATTCCCAAGAGGAAACAGCTACAGAAATAAAAGGAAAACACCACAACAATGTTTAAAGCTGAAGAACACAAAAACACTGGTCTGAGCTTTACAAAACGGAACAATCGGCCAGGCAAAACCTACACTTCAGGAGCACCAGACCGTGAAATGGAAAAACAATGCATGCTCAACTGGGATTGAAGACTCAAAAGCAGCTATTAATTCAAACAAGATCAAAACAGAAATCAATCTATTCATGTGACTTCCAAAAGATCATTAAAAACTAATTACTTTCTGTCTACCTCAATTGCTTTGTTGCTTTAACTGGTAAATTGTTGTCCTCACTTTCTGTCTAGATGGCTGTGGAATAAAACAGTGTGTTCCAATTCAGATCACACTGAGTCAAGTGGCCCCATCCTAGAGCCCAGACACTAACTCCAAGTATTTCTAAGCATTATAACAGACTCCCCACTTATCAGCGCAAAGCTTATATATGCAGCCAAGCAACACTTGATTATATAAAGCAATGTCATGAGTTTTTCCATTTTCACAAAAATAAAGACTTATAAAAAACAGGCTGAAATTTCTCAAACTTATAGATATAATTTAATTTTTTTAAAAACCAAACCCTTCCTTTCAAGGGCTATGGTCAGTGATTTAGCATGTTTCTTCTGTGTTGGTAAATTAGTTCCATTGTTCAGAAAAAGTCTAAATGACAATAACAGAGACAATTCTTAATTCTTTTCCGAATCTGATGCAATTATCAAAAAAATAAAAGAAAAAGAAAATCTGCAGCTCAAGCAAATTTCCTCTGTCAAGGGATCTTTCTTTTAGGGTATTAGCTTTTAAAAAATAACTTCTAATAATATTTATTAATTTTTATTCGATCTTAATAAATAATCTCATTTTTCTTTCAACCTAAAATTTTCCATTTATCTTCATTCAAAATAAAACTCTCAATATTCTTCATACCCTTAGTTTCTAGGAGAAGAGTCAAATTGCTCTTAGTTGTTTTTTAGGAAGCTAAGGGCCTTTCAGTGACCCACAATTATAGTTGTAAAAGAACAAATGTTAATAGTCAGAAAAAAAATCATTTTTTGGAGTCCTATTTGCACATGGACTTCAAAAAATGACCAAGGATAAATGTGGCAAAACATGACAAGGAAATATGTGTTAAAATATTGAGAACTCTTCTTTCCTGAATGTCCATTTATTGTGATTTTGAGATAAAATACAATGTCTACAACATTAGTGCCTGAACTAATATTTTCTTTTAAAGGAAATGGCTTATATATATTGAGCACTCATAATTTTCAAAATTTATCACATATTATTTTCTAATTTAATAGTCACAAAATTTCTCTAAGACAGACCTTTTATTTGAACAAATACTTCTTCCCATTCTACAGTTTAGAGAATTGAGACTCAGAACATTTATGGGAACTACCAAGGTCAGATCGTTTCTGAGAAATGGAGCTTGGGACATAACAGGAGTCTCCTTGTTCTCAGCACTGTTAATACAGCTATCAAGCAAAAGAAGAACTAACAGACACTAAAGGTCTTTTAGGTGTCAGACACCTTACTAGTGCTTTGCAAAAACATTTTATCTGATGAGATGAATATTATCATTCATGTTGACGTGTCTACTGAAATTCAGAAATTGCAAGTGCCTTCATCAAATTTATACAGCTAAAATATAGCCCAGCTTGAATTCCAACCTGGGTTTTCTGACTATAAATTCATGTTCTTTCTGTTATTTCTTAATGCAATTTCTACCTAAAAATGAAAAATTACAACCACTTATTGCATAAAATTCAAATTTAGTCATTTAGATAATTCTACTCATCTGATTAAAAATAAAATAGATGATAGTAATGTTCAGAAATTATAATACAAATACAAATCAAACCCGAATGCCATGAAAGCAATCACAATATATCTGATATTTGTGCCCACCTCTGGTAGGAGCATCTCTCAAGGATGTGGAATAGTTGGGCTGAAATTTCTGGGCTGAAAGATCTGCTCCTTGCTCTATAAAGCAATGCAAGTATAATTTTCTTTCTTTCTTTTTTTTTTTTTTTTGTAACAGAGTCTCACACTGTCCCCGGGGTTGGAGTGCAGTGGCATGTTCTCGGCTCACTGCAACCTCTGCCTCCTGGATTTAAGTGATTCTCCTGCCTCAGCCTCCCAAGTAGCTGGGATTACAGGCGTCTGCCAAGATGCCCAGCTAATTTTTGTATTTTTAGTAGAAATGGGGTTTCACCATGTTGGTCAGGCTGCTCTCGAACTCTTACGTCGTGATCCACCTGCCACTGCCTCCCAAAGTGCTGGAATTACAGGCATGAGCCACTGCGCCCTGCCACAGGTATAACTTTCTTAATCACTCCTCCTCTCCTCTCTCCAATATATTATTTCTTCTTACTATGTATCACCCATCTTCTTCTCCAGGGATGAAAAGTTAGGTAAAATATAGAAAATCTCCTAATCACAAAAATGTCTGGAACCTCCATCAGTAAAAATATACATTTATTGCTGTGTGACACAGTTTAACTTTGTTAAGGAAAATAATGCCAGGAAGGACACAAACCTCTAGCCACTTAATCTGTGTCTTTGATTTGAAATTTTAAGACAGTAAGACAGATGCTCTTGTGAGGAGAAATTGGAAGCACTTTCTCTGGTAGAGAAGGAAATACTTTAAAATTGACAAGAAAATGGCAAGGACAATTGAGACAAAGTCTTGAAAGGGTGAAGTTTTAATGTAACACTATAAGAAAGAAAATATTTAATTAACTAGACTTGATTTCATTTATGTTAGAATAAAAGACATTTATTAACATCTTACAAAAAAAGTCAAAGATAAAGGTCAAAACTGAGGAAGTGTTGCTAAAGAGAGGTTGTTATACTGAATATATACCATGTATAATCATCTCCTTTTCCAAAAGAACTGATTTAAGTTGGTTAACTGCATCCCAAACTTAACAGAATATCTCAACCTCACCTTCTGACCATTGTTCTCACATCACCTTCACTGGCCTGCCAGGCTTGATGGACTTGGAGTAGATAACTTTGTCTTTCTGCCAATTTTAATTTTTCCAATGGCAGTACAACTTATATATTTATGCTTCAATGATATATTGAAACTTGCTACTGTCCTACAATTACAGTAAGACAACAAAAGCATTCTCACTGGTTTAATATGTATGTGAAAACACAAATACTTTTGACTATTTAACTTACTTGACTGAGTACATTGATTAAAGCTATAACTAGCTAGGTGCAATCAATTATTTGTTCATTTTGTTTTTAGTTAAGCTGACAGGTCTACTCATTTGATAACTAAAATTAGACAAAATAGTCAATTTACTCTTTATCCTGCTAATTAATTAGAATGACTAGGAATAGTCCAAAGCCCCAGATTCAATTATAATTACTTACAGATAGAGGAAAACTCTCTTATTCAAATACACAGCTTGCACTAAGTACATTTTCTCTAAAACAAAGGGCATATATTAACAAAAACTTATCCCTATAACTTAACACACACAAATGTTGTATGAAGGTCAGTAGAGCTATTATGTACTTTAACGTAACTACCCTCATGAAATAGCTGGTTATTATTTTCTATTTTACTGGTGAGGAAACACAGAGTTTCAGAAAATTAGAAGCATTTTTAAATTCTATTATTCCTGAATTCTGGAATTGAAAGTGGCATTATGAAAATACATTGTCACTTGATTCTTTAAAAAGCAAAATGTTCTATAGTTATTTGATTGTAAAATAACTAACTTCATTGGGATACACCACAAAAAACTAAAGCAGCATATAGTACAAATACTCTGTAGATTATTTTGTTGGTGGAAAGCTAAAATTAACCTGGCAAGTAGAACAATTTCTTTACCCCTGGCAAGTGAGAAAGCATTAAAAAATCTTCCATTTTAAGGTGAGAAATTTAGCATACCTAGCTGAGCACTTAGCTAAAATGGTCAATTTTCCGGAAAAGTCATCAAAATCAGTTCAAAGAAGAATTTTAAAAGCATGCACATCAATAACCACTGAATTATGCTAACAGAAAATACTATACTTGAAACAGCACTCAACTCAAGATTTTGCTTGTGAATTTTATCACATTCTTAAAAAACACATAATTCTTGTGTTATATGAACCTTTCAAAGCAAAGAAAAAGATAAGAAATCATCTGATCCATTTTACCAAGCAAATATAGCACTAATACCAAAACAAGAGAAAGCACAAGAAAATAAATTATGGACAAATACCCTCATAAATGAAGATATATACACCTTGAATTAAATATTAGCAAATCAGATATGGGGATATATTTTTTAAATTACTCATTAGGACCAAACTGGGTTTATCCCAGGAATACAAGGATGGTTCAACACTAGAAAACCTATCAATACTCTATATTAAAAGACAAAAACTAAGTAATGTAAAGGTGTTGAATAAAATTTAATGCCTCTTTTTTTAATCTTATAGAAGTAAAAATAGAAGAAAAACCTTTTAATTTAACAAATGTTACTAGTGGAAATATGTAATCAGTACCATACTTAATGGATAAAATATTAGAAGTAATTTATTAAAGTAAAGAATAACACAAAATATTATCATTGTCTATCCAGCACTAATGCACCATCCTTGTCTATCTAAGACAATAAAAAATGAGACATAAGAATCAGAATAAAAAGAGATAAAATTATCACTATCTGCAAATGATATTATGATTACCCAAAAAACTAAGAAAATCAATTTATGCATTGTTAGAGTTCATTAGAAAGTTTAGCAAGGTATCCAAATAAGAGTTACAAAATAAGCACATACAGTAAAATATTATTTACATTTTAAAACACACACATCAAAAAAAACTAATATAGATAGTATGTGGCCATAAATATTTGTTAGATAGGCCAGGCACAGTGGCTCATGCCTGTAATCCCAGCACTTTGGGAGATCAAGGCGAGTGGATCATTTGAGGTCAGGAGTTCAAGACCAGCCTGGCCAACATGAAACCTTGTCTCTACTAAAAATACAAAAATTAGCCAGATGTGATGGCGGGTACCTGTAATCCCAGTTACTTGGGAGGGTGAAGCAGGAGAGTTGCTTGAACCCAGGAGGCAGAGATTGCATTGAGCTAAGATTATGCCACTACACTCCAGTCTGGGCATTAGCATGAGACTCAGTCTCAAAAAAAAAATTCTCACATAAATAAAAATAAAATCATCTGAGAAGATATACATCAAATTAAATGCTATTGCTAAAAGGAATCAAGATTGATGGTAATGATTAAAGGAGATTGTAGCCATACCTCTAGTATCTTTATTTTATAGCCTGGATATGTGTATTCATTTTAGTATTTAAATTTAATAAATAAAATGTAAAATACACAAGAAATATTTCAGCTACTTCTATATTTATTTGGATAACTTTGTATTATTTCCTAAAATTTTAATTATTACTTAATCCAGGGATTGCATGAGGAAAATAAAAGGACACATCACATGTAGGTCCATAAACTAACCTTGCTGCTAAGTATGCTTTATTGTTTTTCTAGGTTAACATTTATGAGAACTGATTTACTAACGTTTTTAAATTTCAATAAATAAAATGTAAGACTACTAAAGCCAGAGATTGAGAAGATTTTTATATTTATAAAAATACATGTCTAAGTATATCATTTTCCCTACAACTTCAGTAGCATTACAATTTAAAAATAATAAGCAGGCCATTAATTTGGGTCAATAAAATACTTTCATTGTGAAACAGTTACTATTCAAGATTATAACTAAGTTTTTTAATGCTATCTTTCAGAAAAGACCCTTATATCATTGGATTTCTCTTTATTTCTCAGAAATATTAAACAGATTCCTTTGCGTACATTTTAGAAGCCTCAAAATGTTCAGAAAGATGGACGTCTGTTCCCAAATAAAATATTTGCCTCAATATAATAGCAAACTTTTCAAGAATTTCATGTAAATCTCTGATGATGACTCATTTATCAACATCAGAATACCTTACCTCATGTATAGCCACAGTGTGTGCTTCAAGTGATTAATATTCTCTAGATGCAATGTTCACAGAAAAGAATGCATATTCATTCTCAAAGGGAAGACAACGTGTACATAAAACTGCCTTATCAAACTCAATATGCTCTATTAATACTGCATGATGAATTTGACTGTCTGTAGTGAAACAGTCTTTTAAGAAATAAAATTTACTCTCTGCTGTTTAGACTGTTAAGATCTTTAAGATTTTTTATTTATGTTACCAGATATTCAGCTGTTTATAACATACTTTCATTATATTTTTATTGATATATCAGACTTGTACATATTTTTGGGAACGTGATATTTTGATATACATATACAACATATAGTGATCAAGTCAGAGTAATTGAAATATTCATCAACTCAAACATTTATCTTTTCTTTGTGATGGGAATATTACAATTCTTTTCTTCCAACTATTTTGAAATATATAAAAAATTACTGTTAACTATAATTTTCCTACTATACTTTCAAATAATAGAACACATTTCTTCTATTTAACTACATTTTTATACTCATTAACCAGCTTATCTTCATCCTCTTCCACCTTCCCTTGACAGCATCTGGTAACTACTATTCTACTCTTTATCTCCATGAGATCTACATTTTTCTCTCCTATCCATGATTCAAAACATCCATAATTTGTTTTTCTGTGCCTGGCTTATTTCACTTATAACGACCTCCAGTCACATCCAAGTTGCTGCAAATTACAGAATTTCATTAACTTTTTATGGCTGAATAATATTCCACTGTGTATATATACTATATTTTCTTTAACCATTCATCTGTTGATAGACACTTAAGTTGATTCCATATCTTGGCTATTGTGAATAGTGCTGCAATAAACATGAGAGTGCAGATATCTCTTTGACATACTTATTTCCTTTCTTTTGGACATATACCCAGCAATGGAATTGATGAATCATATGGTAATACTATTTCTGGTTTTTTGAGGAACCTTCACACTGTTTTCCATAATGACTATACTACTTGACATTCTCACCAACAGTGAAACAGAGTTCTCTTTTCTCTGCATCCTTGACAGCATTGGTTATTTTTTGTCTTTTTTGTTAAAGCCATTCTAACTGTGGTGAGATAATATCTGATTGTGGTTTTGATTTGCATTTCCCTGACGATTAATGATGCTGAGCATTGTTTTATATACCTGTGTCCATTTGTATGTCTACTTTTGAGAAATGTCTACTAATGTCTTTTGCTGATTTTTAAATCAGATTTTTCTCTTGCTTGCTTGCTCACTTGCTTTTTTGTTAATAAGTTGTTTGAGTTCCTTAGATAATCTGGTTATTAACTCCTTTTCAGATGGATAGTTTGAAAATATTTTCTCTGATTCTGGAGGTTGTTTCTTCACTTTGTTAATTATTTCCTTTGTGGTTCAGAGCTTTTTAGCTTTATATAATACCATGTATCTGTTTTTGTTTTTGTTGCCTGTGCTTTTGAGGTCTTATCCAAAAAAAATCTTTGCTCAGTCCAATGTCCTGTATGTCCTCAATGTTTTCTACTAGTTTTATAGTTTCAGATTTTACATTTAAGTCTTTAATCCAATTTGAGTTAACTTTTGTACATGGTGAAAGGTAGGGGTCTAGTATCATTTTTCTACATATGGATATCCTGTTTTCTCAGCATCATTCATTAAAGATATTTTTTTTCCCCAGAGTATAATCTTGGTGCCTTTGCCAAATATGAGTTGACTGCAAATGCATGCACTTATTTCTGGGTTCTCTATTCTCTTTCATTGGAATATGTATTTGATTTTATGTCAGTACTATGCTGTTTTGGTTATTATAGTTTTGTCATATAATTTGAAATCAGCTAGTATGATGTTTCCAGCTTTGTTCTTTTTGCTCAGGATTGCCTTAGCTATGGCAGGTCCTTTGTAAATCCATATAAATTCTAGGGTAGTTTCTCTATTTCTGTGAAGAATGTCACTGATATTTTGAATTGTAGATTACTTAGGGTATTATAGACATTTTAACAATATGAGTTTTTATCATCCATGGCATAGATATTTTCCATTTTTATGCCCTCTTCAACTTCTTTCATCAGTGTTTTATAGTTTCCTGGCAGAGATTTTTCACCTCTTTGGCTGAATTTATATTTTGATATTTTCGTAGTTATTGAAAATAGAATTGCTTTCTTGGTTACTTTTTCAGTAGATCTCTGTTAGCCTATGGGGACAGTACTGATTTTTGTATGTTATTTGCATCTTGTCATTTTACTAAAATTGTTTTTCAGTTATAAGAGGTTTTTTTAGGGGGCAGAGTCTTCAGGTTTTTCTAAATATAAGATCAAGTCTTCTGCAAAATAATAATAATAATAATTTGACTTCTTCCTTTCCAATTTGGATGACCTTTATTTCTTTCTCTTGCCTAATTGCTTTGGTTAGGATTCCCAGTACTCTGTTGAAAACACATGGTGAAAGTGGGCATCTTTGTCTTATTCCAGATCTTTGTAGAAAGGCTTTCAATTTTTCCTCTTTCAGTATGATATTATCTATGAGCTTGTAATATGTGGCCTTGATTTTCTTGAGGTATGGTCCTTCTATACCCAAATTGTTAAAGGTTTTTATCATAAAGGGATGTTGAATTTTATTAAATGCTTTTTCAGAATTTATAAAAATTATCACATGGTTTTTGTCCTTGATTCTGTTGACATAAAGTATTGTATTTATTGATTTGTGTACGTTAAGCTATCTTTGCATATATGGGGTGAATCCCACTTGATCATTGAGAATTATCTTTTTAACATGTGGTTGAATTCTGTTTGCTAGTATTTTGTTGGGGATTTTTGCTTCTGTGTTTATCAGGGATACTGGCTTGTAGTTTTACTTAGTCTGTGTGTGTCTTTCTCTGGTTTTGGTATCACCCTAATGCTGGCTATATACAGTGAGTTTGGAAGTATTCCTTTCTAATTTTAAAATAATTTTGGTATGATTGGTATTAGTACTTCTTTAAATGTTTGGTAGAATTCAGTAGTGAATCCTCCAGATCCTGGGTTTTTCTTTGATGACCAACTTTAGATTATTGCTTTAGTCTCATTATTCATGATTTGCTTGTTTAGGTTTTCTATTTTTTCATGGTTCAATCTTGGTAAGTTGTATATATTCAAAAGTTATCCATTTCTTCTAAGTTTTCTAATTTTTTGGCATATAGTTGTTTGTAATGGTCTCTAATGATCTTTTGTATTTCTGTGCTAATCATTGTAATGTTCCTTTCTCATTTCTGATTTTATTTATTTGGGTCTTATTTATTTATTTATTTGGGTCTTTTTTTTCTTAGTTGATCTAGCTAAAGGTTTGTCCATTTGTTTATTTTTTCAAAATCAGCTTTTAATTTTGTTAATATTTCATATTTTTCTTTTAGTCTCAATTTCATTTATTTCTGCCCAAATCTTTGTTATTTCTTTCCTGCTACTATCTTGGGTTTGATTTGTTCTCGTTTTTCTAGTAATCTGGAAGTGAATTATTAGGTTAGTTATTTAAAAGTTTTTGTATTATTTTGACATAGGCATTTACTGGTATAAAATTCTGTCAGTACTGCTTTTTCTATATCTTATAGGCTCAAGTATGTGGTGTTTCTGCCTTTATTTGATTCTCGAAATTTTTAATTTTTCTTCCTAATTTCGTCATTGATCCACTGGTTGTTCAAAAGCATGTTGTTTATTTGTACACTTTCTGAAGGTCCTCTAGAAATTGATTTCTTGTTTTATTTCATTGTGGTGAGAAAAGATATTTCATATGATTTAGACCTTTTTTTAAATTTGTTGAGACTTGTTTTGTGGCCTAACATATGGTCTGTCCTGAAGAATGTTTCATGTGCTAATCAGAAAAATGTGTATTCTGTAGCAATTAGAGAAATGTTCTCTAAATGTATGTTAGGTCCATTTGATCTACAGTACAGTTAAACAGCAATGTTTGTTCATTGATTTTTCTGGCTGGATGATCTGTCCTTGCCAAACGTAGGGTGTTGAAGTACCCTACTTTCATTGTATTATAATCTGTCTTTGTCTTTTGATCTATTAATATTTGCTTGTATATATCGGTACTTCAGCGTTGGGTGCATATGTATTTACTATTGTAAGTCCTCTTGGTAAATTGACCCCTTTATCATTATATAATCATCTTTGTCTCTTTTTTTCAGTTTTTGACTTAAACTCTATTTTATCTGATATAAGTATAGCAACTCCTGTTTTTTTTTGAAATATATTTTCCCATCCCTTCACTTTCAGTCTATGTTTGTCTCTTCAGGTAAAGTGAGTTTCTTGTAGGCAAAATATAATTGGGTCTTATTTTTTAATCTGTTCACTCATTCTATCTTTTAAGTGAATAATTTAGTTCATTTACATTTAATGTTATTATTTATACATAAGGCCTTACTACTGCCATTTTGTTACTTGTTTACTAATTTTTGCCTAATACACATTTTTATATTTTACTATGAACCATAAAAATCTTATTAATTTTTTAGTCTTACCTTCTCTAATTGAAATTAATTTTTACTCAGATATCTACCCAAATATAAGAAGAAAATGGGAGTATCAACAACTCAACTCATTACAGAAGCTTTGCTCAGGGAATTCTGGGGCCCGTGGAAAACATAGAAATCATTTTATTGAGAAAGGGTTATTCTTTTCACTGAATATTGAGATGCAATAGACAAAAGTTATTTCAGAGGTGCTCTACTTCTCTCTGAAATGATGAGAATATAACTTTAGGTCAATGCTGATATGAAGGGCTTTATCTCTCTCCCAACTCTTCAGGGACATTATCTATATACGCCCTATCTAAAACATATGTTGATTTTCTTGAGTTCTCTCCAGGAATATCCTCCGATCCCAATCTTCCTGAGAAGTTCAAGACAGAGGGCAATCCCACTGTATGTCTAATAAGTGCCCTAGAGCCATCCTTTTTCCCAGTAGGAAATAGCTGAGGGCTCTGAAGGTGCTGAGGATGTAAACACAGTGAAATCCTGTGCAACAATAGTGACCTACCTCCATGAAACACAGCAGAAGGAACTTTTATGGGCAGAGCAGGCAGCATTCCATGAAAAGACTGGTGGGGAGAGAAAAGGCACACTGAAAGTTCAAGTTCATAGTCCTGCATAAACCTCAAAAGAAATTTAGATCTCACTTTTTTGTACATGCTCTTTATTTTTTAACCTTGCTTTTAATACATTACACTGAAGATGGTATTTTGGAAAATAAGCATCTAGACATTTAACTGTGAAATAAAGATTTAAAAGATGTTCTAATTTAGCATCTTGACTAAAGCATATTTGTATCTAGAAGAAACTAAAAAACTGCGAGAGAATAACATGCTTTTCTAAGTTAAGTTTAGTGGCTCTCAAAAACCTTGTACATTCTCAATTTTCATCCGAACTTAATTATTTTGTGGGTTCAATTTCTGTTTCCAGCAAAACACAACTTCCTAGTACTGCGGAAGAAAAGACTTATAAAATGGGTTTTGTGGAGCTCAAATAACTCTTAAAAACAATATCTTGATGAGTTAAGTGTAAATGAGCCAAAGCATATGGATTAAATGTCCCTTTAAATACACATGCCTTTAAAAATTAAGGGAAAAAACGTTTTGGCAAAATGTGTTTCAGATTTGGTTGAAAGAAAACATTTGAAAGAAATTGTTTGAGGGACTATACTAACCCAAAACATACCTGAGCTCTTCTAACCTACTACAGCACAACCAACTCTAAAACATATGGATTTTATACTGTAATTCTTCTACCACACCCACCTTGAGTTCTGAGTTCTAAGTTTTTCTTCCTATGTTGGAAGTCATTAGAAACAGTCCTGGTGTCATTACTGTTTTGGAGAGAACATAATCTACTACTGCAATCAGCTTCAGTCAAATAGACAGAATGGCATATTGGTCATCACTCTTCAAAAATAAAAATAGATCTTATTTCAAACCTATGATATATAATTCTCACTAGTACTCACTAGACAGTAATACTGCATGAAAGTTATACATTGAGATAGATATAGGACTAGGCCAGAATATGAAATGAGAGAATATCCACGTCATGGCTCTTTACTTAACCAAAATCAAGTAACAGACAAAGGTCAGCAGGAGAAACACCAAAGCGCAGCTTGAATAAAGTTGGGTCATTTTTGCTTTCTTGGGATAGTTCAAAATGCACCTACTAGATACAGATGACTAAGAGCAAAAGCAACTGAACAATTCAGAAGTTAAGTCCACAGAGTGACAGGTTCTTTAACCTGTGCCCCCTATGCCTTATGTTTGTCTTCAAAGTTGTTGCCACCTCATACACCCATAGATGACAATGCTATCTTTAAACTCTACAGGCAGTGAGATTTAATTCTAACATGTGTTTGGGGTTAAAACCATTAAAAATTGTGGTTATCAAGAAAGTGCTAACTGCAAATTTGCAAAATAACCTGTGTTGTCCTATTTTTCCCCATAAACCTGTGGAATCTCACTCTCTCTACTGAAGCAGGTAGAATGGTTATTTATTGGCATTCTCTCCCAAATAACATTTGAAGAACAACCAACAATGAATAAATGACCATAGTCATTATGCCATTAAGTTGCTCTAATTAGTATGCATCCTCATCTAAGTAACTTAGTCATTATGCCAGCAAGGTATATTGTATTTATTCAAAGGCTGAGGTTTTATACTATACTCATCAGAGCAAACGAACCCTTCAAAGACCATTTTTAAGGACTTTCATAAAAAAAGGAAATGATAATGTTTTAAAATTCATCACAAAAAGCATTGTGATCTGAATTAATTTGTTAGAAAAACAAGTCTAAAGAAATAATCTAATTTGCTACATGCTTTTTGAGGCCTGAAAGAAAAAATCAAGACCCTGAAACTGATGTGGTAGTGGGGTGGGTGGGACAGGAGGTGAACGTATTTAAGGACTGACAGCAGTTGAAGAGATGAACGGGGGATTTGTCTCCAGGAGGGGCAGTCTGGCCTTGTTCCCCTGCTCTGATTTCTTTTTAAAGCCATGGTGTAACTCCAGCATTATGTGTTGAGTTGAGGATTTACTTGAAATATACTCAGACATACTGTTCTACACAGGGGAATTGATGCAAGTTCTTAAAATTCCTGCAGTTCTCTCTTTGGGGAACAAACACTCTATAGCTAAATCCCATAATGCACCACCCTGCCAATACTGCTAAGCCCCAGATCAGTTATCTCCTCTGTGGACTGAGGTCTGTGGGGGTGGAAGTTTTAAACCTAAGAGTTATCCAGACTGTGACAGGGTCAAAATTTGCTGCAACAGCAATTCTCTTGTCCAAGATAAAATAATTCTTATATTTTATGCCTGTCTGTTGTCTTCAGACATGAAAGCTATTATTATCCTTTCTGTGGTAGATTTTTTTAAAAGTATATTCTGCTTTGTTTTTCCACAAAGTATTTTTCAGAAACGTGTTTGTCCATGCCTGCCAAAGAAAATAAATGTAAATATCTATAAATATCAACATAAACAGACTTGGCTCCAAGCAATAACACTTCCCCCTGCTTGCTTCATAATTATAGAAATTCTCCTGACAGCTAATTGATAAGAACCAAAATTGTTCAGATAATGTCTTATGAATGTATTCATAGAGAATACTCTGATGGTGCCTTTCTTTTCTTTTTTTTTTTCTTTTTTCTTTCTCTTTTTTTTATTTTATTCTTCCTCTCTGAACCAAGATGGTACCTTTCTTGTGTGGAGGAGCAAAGGCTCATATTTACCTCAGATTCCAGTGTTCATACAGAGTCATTTGTTTTCACTGCTAATGTTTTCCGATGGAGTTGGAAGGCATGTGAAGAGAAAAATCCCTCTGTCCTACTGGAAGAAATCTTGAGAGTTGGCTGCTGTGCAGTTTGCTGGGAGGTTGTGGTAAATATTGAGAACCACCATCTCATAATCATATGCTTGAAGCTTTAAATCATGACTCTGTCAAAAATTCAAAGTTGGAAAACTGTGTACCACTTTGGAGAATCAGAAGTGTACTACAGACTAACAATAAAACCAGTGAAACATACAAGGAACCTCTGCATTTTATCCATTATCACATTCCTCCTCTCTAAGCACGTTGGAGCACACACCCTACAGCCAGGCAGCCTGCTGGCATGTTATTTAACCTCTGAAAAACATAGTTGAACTTTGGATTAAATCAAATAACAGTGATGAAGGATTAAAGGATATTACATATATAAAAGGATTTTGTTTCCAGTGAATTTCTATGTAGGTATCAATTACTGTCTTCTAAGGCATACTTCTCTCTGATATCTAGAGCACCACATCAAGCAAGAGGGCAGATTCCTTGAGACCAAAGATGCCACTGTTGTTCTCTTCATAGCTTTCTCTCTTCTACCTCCAGTTGGATATATTTCCTCATATACACAAAACTAGGACAGAGCTTATCACAGATCAAATGAACAATATATTCAATTTTACTTATATTGAACTGAACTGATGAACCTCCCAACTATGCCAGTGTAACATTCATCATGCTCCAAGTCAAAATGAGGGCTATGGAAAATGGGACATTCTCATGCTGAGTCCTCCATTAGGTAACTAGTCTGAGATATCCCAAAGGCATCATCTCTATGCACCAGATGTCTCCATTTATTGTGCTGATGAGTTCTATAAGCATGGAAATGGCAAACGCCAAAGTCTCTACATGGTCCCCCAACACAGGACAGTGAGCCAGAAGTCAAAGATTAGTTGTGTAAAAACAAACATACTGAGCAACACAGGGTAGGGGATACAGATAGAAAATTATAGACCAGAGTGTGTGAATGATCAGAGATATTCTGAGAACAGATGGAAATACAACTTTATATAATGCTACTTTAAAGAGGAATGTAGCCTGGGCAACATAGTAATACCTTGTCTCTATTAAAAATTTAAAACAGAGAATTCCAGTACAGTGGAACATGCCTATCATCCCAGCTACTTAGGAGGCTGAAGCAACAGGATTGCCTGAGGCTGGGACATCAAGGCTGCAGTGAGCTATGACTGCACCACTACACTCTAGCCTGGGCAACAGTGGGAGGCACTGTATCAAAAACTAAAACTTAAAAAATAAAGAGGAATGATAAAAAATAGATTGAAAACTCATACTGGGAGAAGTTCTCGAGTCAGGCACCATGTCAGGAGTTGGCTTCTAATTTTAACAACTGGAAATAAACTAACATATTCCCAGCAAAGTAGCATAATAAAAAGTTAATATGAGTAAGTATTCCATATCAGACGCTGTTCCAACACTTCACCTGCTTTAACTCATTTAATCCTAATCACAACACTAAAAACAAGTATCTCTCATTGTATACATGAGAAAGCTGAGCCACACAGAAAGCTGAAGTAACTTATCTCAAGTTGCCCACGTTGTGAGAGGTGGAAAGAAAGAGGACGATGTCAGAGATAGAAAAAATCTCTCAACTGAAACTGTTTGAGGTGTTAGAGCTGGTAGGGACTGGAAAACCCGTTAACTTTGGCAGCTCCTCCCCTCCCCCCCTCCTCCTCCTCCTCCTTCTTCTTCATCTTCTTCTTCTTTTTGAGATGGAGTCTCACTCCGTCACCCAGGCTGGAGTGGAGTGGCCTGATCTTGGCTCACTGCAACCTCCACCTTCTGAGTTCAAGAGATTCTCCTGCCTCAGCCTCCCGAGTAGCTGGGGCTACAGGTGCACACCACCATGCCCGGCTAATTTTTGTATATTTAGCTAGAGACACGGTTTCACCATGTTGGCCAGGATGGTCTTGATCTCCTGACCTCATGATCCACTTGCCTCAGCCTTCCAAAGTGCTAGGATTACAGGTGTGAGCCACTGCACCTGGCCGGCTTCTTCATTTTACAGATGAGAAAGCTAAGGCCAGAAATGTTTGGTGCTTGGCCACATTGCTAGTTGACAGTAGAGCTGGGACTAGACCCAGGTATCCTCTCCTCTTTTATAATTACTCATAAGCTCTAGAAGCAAAGGCTCTAGACAAGAAAAAGTTGTCTTCACTTAAAAGCTATGCAAAAAAAAAAAAGCAGAAAACAAAAATCCTTTCAGGTGTATTTTCTTTTCTGCCATGCTCCTATGTGTTCCGAGTAATCAGGTGTGTCTTCTTCTCACATAACAGTAGTGATCAATAACTTCCAAAGCAAGTTCACCACAATATCGTGTGGGATATTTAATGAGCACTATCATATTAACTGCTGGACTAAACATGTAGTGCATAGTGAAGGAGTTTATTTGTGATTTGAAATTATTTCAAACCATGAACATCTATTGAGAATCACCCCATGCAGGAAAGGGCAGCAGGTATTGTGGGGATTACAAAAATGTAGAAGGAAAATCCTTTTTGCCATCCACTGGGGAAAACAGACATATCACAAATAACCATGCTCTAGTCCAAACACAGTAAGTGGTCCAGGGACATGGGAGAAAAAGGGAAGAACTCAAACTGAGAAGATTAGAGAAGACTCTGGAGAGAAATATCAACAAAGGTGAACTTTATCTTACGTGAAAGAAATGAGGCTGAATTATTCCATTAAAGGTCCTCCTAACAGAATTTTCCAGATTTAGCATATTCTTAACTCTAAGTGATAATATAAAAAGAATCTTTATATCTTTTCTCTACTAATTTGGAAAGAGAGAAGGAAGAAAGAAAATTAATACATATTATTTTCACCTATAAACTGGGGCCAAGAATTAGATGACATTTGTTATAAGCTGACATTTGTTATGTTCTTATCTTAATTGACCCTAATGATTTTATGTGAAAAGCAGCCACATGTATTTGAACAATGTGTAGTAGCACTTGTTGACAAATAAAGATGTCTAATTTGTGTATGTGAGTAATCTATAAGATTATATCCACATATTGATATTTCATTATTATCACTATAATAGGCAGAATTAAATCCATTCCCCTAGGCTTTCTAAAACATGTACAATTGTGATTTTAATTTTTAAAATGTTGAAGAATCTCCTGTCATGACAATTTTTAAACATTGTAGAATCTCCAGATAGAGGGAATTATTAAAGATCATCTGGTCCAATCCCTCTGTCAAGGAGTCAATCCCTTCTACAATGTCCCCACCAAGTGGTCATCCACTTTATGCTTAGTTGCATAGAGGTCCAGAATATTCTCCCTGAACAGAAAGCTTAAGATTTCGATGGCTCTTCTTTAAATAAAAAAGAGAAAAAGAAAACCAGAACCCAAATACATCTTTCTGAAGTTTCTGTTTCTACCCATTGAGCCAACTTTAATCCTTTGGAGTCATCTACTCTTTCTTCTACATGACAATTTGATAGTTCTGATGACAGCTATGTTCTTTGCCGTCTCTCAAACTACCACCCCCGACCCCAAAATCTTCCCTTCTCCAAGCATACTTTTCCCAGACTTCTCAACCACTCCTCACATGGGTTCCCTTTGGGTTCCCACAAACCATCCTAAAGGCCTTCCTGAGGACAACCTTTAGTTCATCCGCATCTCCCTCTCTCCTTTGGTGGTATATGCTCAGAAGTGCACTGAACACTGCAGAGAAGACCAGTCATCAACCTCCTTCTTCTAATATTGTTCTCCTACTATAACAACCTTGAATTATATTTGATTTTTTGTTGAATGCATATCTCTTGAAGAAATTAGGAAAAATATAAGGGCAATAGTATTATCAGAGGAATAAAGATTTATTTTTCCCCCATAAGGAGGAAAGGGAAATCCTTATTCTTGGGTTGTCATAGATGGAAAGTCCACTTCGAGGGTTCAAATCAATCTTCATATCTCAAGAGTATTCTGCTCAACTTGATAACCATCACAGGACCCTAGGGTTAACAAGATATTTGAACTTTTTTGCTCTTAGTGGGGGTGGGTTAAGCAAGGCTGCGCCAGGCAGGAACCTGCAGAGATGCAGTTCTGTTGAACCACTCAAGTTAATCGGAGTCACATGGGACTAGAAGAATGAGTTAGGCTGGGATCTTTAAGGAATGCCCATACCCCAATTGCCAGAGAGAGAAAACATGAAGACTGCTTCTGAAGGCAGAGCACGAGGTTTAGTAAACGGAGCCATGGCTTCAGAACTGTGTGGAAACTGGATCAAAGTAAAAACAGGGCAGAAGCAATTCAGAGGAGGCTACAGACCAGAAGAGCAAATGAATCCAGTGAGTCAACACAAAGGACCAGAAATCAAATCAATAATGGGTTTCACAAAATGAAACACCTAAGAAGGCCAAAGCTAGTTCAGAATCTGCAACCCAGTCATTAACAAGTACTGGTAAAACAACTAAATATTGAAATATATTTAAAATCTATGACTAACTGTATATATAAGTAAATACATTCATATTTGAAAACACCTGATTGACAATATCTGGGAAAAATACAATGTCTCATGTCTTTGAAAGTTACAGGGTAACAGATTAATATTTTAGAATTTTTTAAAAATAGCCCTGCAATTTCCTAATATCTAGAGCAGGTGGAAAACTTAAGGGCCCACAGAGGCCAGAAAAATAATGCAAATGTATAAAACTTTCCTACTATAATGGGAAGTAGTGGAGTCCTGGACAAATGACACAGACCATGCCCATCTAAGGAGGCCAGCCCATACTGAGTTCTGCTTAATATCATGTAGGAAAATGCCCCGATATTGCAGTATCTTGATTTTTTTGAAAGAAGCTAGAAATCAGAATGAGCATGCATGTGTGTTAGGGAAAAGAAGAGAGAGATCTTGATTTTTAAATGTTGACTAGGTAGTCTAATTTTGTTAATACTTCACCCTACACTGAAGATCTCAAGGCTTAAAGAGGGGTAAATTACTGTCCAATATTTAAACTGACAACTCTGTGATTCCGCTCTTACACTGGCTAACCACACTATAAACTCCAGCAAACAATGGAGGTAGGTGATGGGTGACCTTAGGATATCTACTAAGACAAGGCAGAAAGAAGTACTTCAAGATGACTATTGATAGACCACTATATAATAGATTCCTTAAGGAGAGGGACCATGTCTGTTGTGTTTCCCACTGCTTCACTAGTGCTGGTACTATACGTGGCCCATAGTAGACCCTTGATAAATATCCATGAAACAAATTAATATATGAGATTCAGTGAAAAAGAGAAAAAGCATTGGATAGGAGCCAATTATTATTATATTAAATTATTCAGAGAGATTTTGTAATCATGCCATTTAACACCCTGAAGTAAATCACACCTACCAGATGAACATTCCCAAGTGTGAAAAAAAAAGTTTTAAAGTCAAGGAGAAAAATTAAAAACTGGAGACATTTCTGGCGAAACATGGAATTTTAAAGCACACATTTACCCCCACTTTCTCCTTAAATGTCCTTATATTTGAGGGAAAAAAGGAGCCCACGCCCCACAGGCAAAGTGACCCAAGAAGAGTATCAAAGTGAAGAAGAGTGAGCAATAAAACCTCTAAAAATGGAAAGTGTCTGGGCACAGACCAGGTCAAAACCTGGTGCCTGCAGAGAGAGATTCAAAACGAAATGGCCCCACTTGAGCCATGGGGCCCTGGAAAAGCTCAGGAATTATCACATCAGGGATCTCTCAGTATGGGACCTAGATTAAAGATTAACATAAGGTGTAGTTTGATGTCCTGATCCCTCCCCAGCTCCATAGCTTGGTGACTTCTCCCCATTCAGGGCAAAAGACAGGAAGTTAATTTCTTTCTTTTTCTTTTTTTTTTTTTGAGACAGAGTCTCGCTCTGTTGCACAGGCTAGAGTGCAGTGGCACGATCTTGGCTCACTGCAACCTCTGCCTTCCAGGTTCAAGTGATTCACAGGTGCATGCCACCATGCCCAGCTAATTTTTGTATTTTTAATAGAGACGGGTTTCACCATGTTGGACAGGCTGGTCTCGAACTCCTGACCTCATGATCTGCTTACCTTGGCCACCCAAAGTGCTGAGATTACAGGCATGAGCCACTGCACCTGGCAGATAGGAGGTTAATTTCTAAAGAGATTTGCAGCCATGAGGATGGTGGCGAAACCCTATAATTATCTGTTACGCCAATAATGATTTACAGCAAACAACCACATAACTACAGTGATATTCAATGATAAAACAGTATTTCTTAGGAAGAAGATTGGCTTCCTGTTAGCTGAAGATTGGCTAGGAGGTGGATCTTGTCTGCACATGCTCATATGCTGGGACATTGGTTGGTTGATCTAGGCTGGCTTGGCTAGGGTGACCATGGGGACTCCACTCTGATTTACAAGCCTCTCATCATCTGGCAGGCAAGTTCAAAATGTTCTCATGCCAGTGACAGGCCTGAGAGAACAGGCAAAAGTGTACACTTTTTGAAGCCTAACCTTGGAAGCAATACAGTGTCAATCCTGTCATATTTTATTGCCTAAAGTAGAATAGACTCAGGACCCCATAAAGACCCTGCCTATTTAGGGAGAGAAACTGCAGTCACACAGCAAAGGGTGTGAATACAAGAAGACATACAGAATTGGTGCTGTTATTGCCATCTATGACACCTGCACTAAAAAAGAGGGCAATTAAGTGAAAGTCTGAATGCTGAACAGTAAGACCACCCATTTCATGCCTACATTCAGCTCTGAGAATAGTGGCATCCAAGCTAAGACCTGCCTGATAGAATAAAATTCCTCTCCAGAGAAACTAATGAACTCAAGAGAAAAGAACTAAGACAGACATTTTGGTATCTCCTCCCATAAGAAATTGGCATACTCTGTTAATATGCTGTTAAGCTCATTACCAATACCCTTTTAGTGCATCACTTATAATTATGAATGGACAGTCTAGGTTCACCAGACATTTGAGGAAGTCCTCTAACATAAAATGCAGGAACCAAAACAACAACAACAACAAACAAACAAACAAACAAAAACTAGAAAGAGACTCAGAGAAAGTGCAGGAAGCAGAGAAAAATTTTAAAACTAAGTAAATCATCTCTTAAATTATAAATTAAAAACTAGTATTTAAAAAACCCAGATATTCAATCAAAATATTAAGATTTTTTTAAAAAACTCAAAAAGGACAACTGACAATAAATGAAAAAAAAGAGAGGAAGAATAACAACAAACCTAATCAATCAGTAGAGGAGTTTCAATACATGAAAGTAAAGGGCTAAGTATTACACAAGAAGAAGGTCCCTGAAATGTTAAAATGGCTTAGCCATCAAATATAGATCAGGTAACCAGAGAAAATTATATACTTCTTTTATTTTTTTAATATCAGAAAAGCTTGTTATTTGATCATCCATTCAAGCATGCCTCTTTATTCCTGTTTTATTGAATACCAATGTTGCAAATAGAGGTAGGAATTACATCCGAAAACAAAGAGATATTCCACTATCAGGAAGTTCTTGTGGTTATTTACATGATTAGCAGCGTCTGGAAAAAAAAAAAAGTCCAGTCAAGTTAGGGTTGAAGGACAAGATTTCTTAGGCAGAGCCATCACTTCCTTTGTCTATGTGCTGGAAGTGTTCAAGTCTGTCGTTACTCATAGGACGCTCCTTATCTCATGTGGCGTCTGGCAACTTTTTCAGCGCACTATGTTCCTTGACTAGTGCTGTTAACAAATCAAAACCACTGTAAGGCACAAGTCTCCATACACTCCCTTCCTGCCCCAAAAGATGGCTCCAACTCTACCACAGGGGCTTCATTTCGTTATTGGAATACTTTGGCTCAACATAGTCCTTCATCAGCCCCAGCTTTTAAATCAGCTTATTGGGAATTGCTAGCTTTCGGTGATGGCTAACTATGTACTAGGCACTGTTTTCAGTGCTTAGTAGACATTAGCTCATCTTATCCTTTAAGCAAGGCTACAATCAGATATTATCATAGCACAATAAAGATAAGAAAACTCAGAAGTTAAGTACAGCAGCAGGATTTTTAATCCAATTGGTTTCAGTTCTGGAGCCCACTACACTTTTCTGCTTTATTATATTTAAGTTATGTTTTAATTATGTAACAGGTTCACAGATTATATATGTATAGCCAAATACAATTTCACTGCAGAAATTCATTCAATATTCCAGCTCAATGTGAGGACCAGGGCTCTGGCCCCTAGAAGTTTGCTGAAAATCACTGATTTGAGGCAGACTGATTAACAGAAGAAATGGCATACAAATTGATCTAAGGTGTGTACATGACAGCCTTCAGAATTAAAACCCAAAGATATAGGGGAAATTGTCCATTTTTATGCCTACATTCAACAAAGTATGAACCATCATGTAGAAATATGATTGGACAAAAAGGGTATGATCTAAAGCTAAGAGAATGAGTGGGGAAGCCCAGCAGGGCCTACAAGTCTAGATTCTTCTTGGCTTCTCTGAGCATGCATTCCTTCCTTCTGCTGTGGGGCAGAGCTCTCTCTAGAGTGGCAGTCTTATGACCTAGACTCAAACAACGTAGGTCAGATAATTTCTTTATGGCCAGTTCTTACATAGCATATTTTTAGAATTTATGTCTGGCTTTTGGGAAAAGGGGTGCTGCTTTCTATGACCTTTGCTGGGGAAGAATTCTGGTTTCTATGCCTAGCCTTGGGGAAAAATGGGACTGAGAGACAGGAGGGCAAAAGAAGCTCAGAGAAAAACTTTCTCTTCTAAGGCTGCTGTGGAGGCTCTCGTTTGGAGCTATTATTTCCTGAGCCTGTATTAGTATGTTCTCATGCTGCTAAAAAAGACATACTCAAGACTGGGTAATTTACAAAGGAAAGAGGTTTAATGGACTCCCACTTCCACATGGCTGGGGAGACCTCACAATCATGGTGGAAGATGAATGGGGAGCAAAGTCACATCTTACATGGCAGGCAAGAGAGAGTGTGCAGGGGAACGTCCCTTTATAAAACCATCAGAACTTGTGAGACTTATTCACTATCACAAGAATAGCATGGGAAACCTACCCCCATGATTCAGTTATCTTCCATCAGGTCCCTCTCATGACACATGTAAACCATACCAGAGCCTAATATCAGTATTCCTGCAAAATTTTCAAATGAGCTTTTGTGTATGTGGGGGGGGGGGGTGGGGGGGCTATGGGAGTAGATTGGTGATTTCAGAGTAATAGACCCAGAAATTAACTTCCCTGCAAAGTCTAGAGGACATAGCCCTGACTTTCCAAGAGAACATAAATTGTCCTGGACATGATGGATTTTCTGTCCTCATGAGCGTAGAAACCTAAATCTGTGTGCCAGATACTTTGCTAAGTGCTTTCATACATCATTTTATATAACCCTCACAACAGGACTAGGAGACAACCATTAATAATTAACTAATTCCACATTTTGAAAATGAGGAAACTAAAGCATGAGGAAGATAGAACATTTACCCAAAATTTCACTGCCAATAATTGTCAAGTTTAGGTTCAAACCCAGTTTTTTTCTAACACAAAAGCCCAGGTTGTTCTTCTACACTACTAAAGTTCAATAAACCATGGTAGAGAACCCTGGTAACTCAGGTTTGTAGCTCTCTACTCTATGTTTTCACTCTCTAAATAGTTTTTCTCTAGAAAGATATTTCATAGAGAAGTTTTGAAAAATTCATTGTTATTCTTACTTGTAGTGATTTTTGAGAGCTGATAAATGGGCATCATATCTAAATGGCACAAAGTGAGGAAGTCAGATTTTAGGCCAGCCAAACTAGCACATGATTCATTAAATAAACAAATTGAGTTCTGCTAAGCTGAGCAAGACATGGAGGATACAAAGTTGAGTAAGGCACAGCAGCCCTGTGTGTAAGAAATTGACAATCTAATAGAGTTAATATAAAAACACCATAAGTGTGCCATGGAAGTTCAAAGGACAGGAGATCACACCCACTGGGGGCAACAATAGAGGTTTCAAAGAGTTATTACCTAACGTGGGCCTAAAAAAACCTGAGACAGGAGAGGCATAAGATGCATTCCAGGTGAAGAAAAGATCACAAAAATGGTACCAAGGCAGAGAGGCTAGACCTGCTTTTCAGATGTATCTGAAACATGGGAAGCAAACCAAACTTAGGGGAGAAGTTTGATGACTCACATCCATGTCCAGTGAATAGATGAAACTATCTAATATAACTTTGGGCTCAGGGAGACTTATTTCACAGGCTTCCTTTACTTTCTGCACATATCTGCCATTGTCCAGTTCCGGGGAAAAGCTTAGAAAACTTCTCTTGATGCTAACCTCCATCTAATTTGTTTCAGTCTCAAATTTGGCCATAGCAAACTATAATACTATCCAGAATCAAACATCAGGTGCCAGATTGTATCCTACGCAGACATTTTATGTAGAATTATAGCCCTTAAACATACAGGACCCATACATGAGAGAAAGTCTGACAGATCTTTAATTATCCTCTGGGAAATAGCTATACAGCTAAAGTCAACCTCCTTAGAGGACATCCATATTTTAGGTTTATAAAATTAACACAAGCATTTGCTCTTGGATACATTTTTAAATAACCTTTTTGTGCCTAAAAATAATAAATGACCATTCTGAAAACTTTAGAAAATACAAAAAGGAATAAATAAAAACAGGAACCATCCATGGATAACCACTATTCAAATTCCTTTCTTTTATCTATTTTATATATTTGAGATTATATTACTAGCATATTTAATATACTATATTTTGGTCACTTTTTTTTTTTTTTGAGACAGAATCTCACTCTGTCACCCAAAACAAGTGCAGTGGCACTATCTCGGCTCACTACAACCTGCACCCCCCAGGTTCAAGTGATTCTCCTGCCTCACCCTCCAGAGTAGCTGGGATTACAGGCATGTACCACCACACCTGGCTAATTTTTGTATTTTTAGTAGAGATGAGATTTCACCATGTTGGTCAGGCTGGTCTTGAACTCCTTACCTCAGGTGATCTACCTGCCTTGGCCTCCCAAAGTGCTGGAAATATAGACATGAGTCATCAAGCCCAGCCTTATTCGGTTACTTTTATAGCATAAATTTATTTCCATAGTATTCATTTCTCTACTAATAAACATGTAACTTGTTCTAATATTTTTACTATTTTAAATAATGTCCCAGTGAACATCTTTGGGTTGAAATGTGTTCATTGCTAATTATTTTTCTTAGGATAGAGTCCTGCAATTGAAATTATTGGTTCTAAATATATGTAAGTTCTTATCCCTTTGATAAATATTTCTAATTTGTTTTTCCAGAAAGATAATTTCAATTTACACTCGGCCATATATTCATAGGATCATTCCAAAAGCTAACCCAGTAAACGGGCATATTTGAGTCCTTACTCCTAAATTTAAAACCTGACTCACACTGGCCCATTGGTTCTTCATCTTCCTTTTCATGCATCAGTTTTCTTCTTTCATTCTTTCAACACTCTTTCTTCAACAGCCACCCAGTTTTCTTGTCTTTTTTTTTTTTTCCAAAGAAGAAAGGATCTCATGGTGTCAAGCACACTAAGGCATCAGGACCTTTCCCAGGACTATGACCATTTCTTAAAGAAAATGGCCTGGAGAGGCCAGCTTTCATCCATGGGAGTGATACACTATGAAATGCAGAGCTCAACAGAGAAAGTATTGGAGACAGAAGGTTCAGAATTTCTCAAATCATACCACATAGGCAACCATGAACTTTTAAGGAAAATTGGACTTGCTCTTTTTGTAAAGGACAAGCCTCTGTTTAGGGAGCATTCACTTTCCAAACGGACCCATTCACATGTTTATCTAGTGACTAATTGCTGTGCTAAAAGTCTCATCAGAAAGGCCTCTCTTGGGCCAGTCTTCAGAGAGTTCAGAGGACTAAATATGGGAAGTGAATGGCATATATTTGAACCCAGGGATTTGGATCCAGAGCTCTATGGAAATAAAGCAAAAGCCCATGTCTGTCAACTTGGCCTTTTGGGAAAGTATATAAAAATCCTACCTAGCTAAAGAAATGTTTATAAAAGAGATTTGGCAGCCTAAACAGTTGTCATTCTGCTTATTAATAAATAGTGATATATGCAATTTAGCTTTACAAAGTGGGAAAATAAATGTCCCCAAATAGCTGTTGAAATACAATAAAGAGATTTTCCTCTGAGCTTTAGGGACTTCTATAATTTTTCACTTGGTAAGTTCTTATTTCTATTATAAATGGGATAAGGAAAGTTTATTTTTAAATTCTCCTTGATAAATCAGAAGAAAATAAGAAACAAAGTCAGAAAACAATCCATTCAAGCTGAATTTACTTCTCAAGGCACATATTTGAAAGCTAGTCATGTATTCAAGAAATAGGAAGAAAAGAAGTAAATTCTTCCATCT
Source organism: Cacajao melanocephalus (assembly GCA_963573385.1). Classification (NCBI taxonomy): domain Eukaryota; kingdom Metazoa; phylum Chordata; class Mammalia; order Primates; family Pitheciidae; genus Cacajao; species Cacajao melanocephalus. The sequence goes on from CAUYLG010007355.1 coordinate 33,807, forward strand.
CCCTAGAAATCAATGCTCATTTTCCAGACAATACCACTTCATCAGCTTTTCAACCCAAAACTGCCAGACAGAAACATTGGGACGATATAGCACCCTCTTCCACTCAAATGATGGCCTTCATTAGACTGGAGCATGCCTGTTTGTTTAGTATTGTTTTAGAGAATTTTGTTGTGGGAAGGGGGATTTTTTAAATAAAGAATTTATATGATTCTTCTCTCCCCAGGAACTTTTAGAACTTATGGAAGATAAGGCAACAACCCTGAACGACTCAAAATGACTAAGGACTGACAGCCACTTAGAGTGTTATCATTTTCCGAGAGGGCCTGCTGCTGGTTTTGTGGGCATTATCTCCACAGTAGCAGGCACTTAATCGTTCAATGTTATTTGAAGAGGTTTAAGAGGTGCTACCGCTGCAGCATCTCAGGGTTCTATTTTTAATTGGGATGAACTTAACTGGGGCCTGAATTTCTTCAAGAGAGAGACTCTCAGGAAACATTTATGGCAAATCTACTGACAGCAGCAGAATAGAAAGATAACTCAATCAAATCCTCTGAGAATAAAGCACTTTTCCAGAAAGTCAACTTGAACAGAAGAGTTGGAGGAACTTCCAGACTGCAAAAGATCCTTGTCTGTAAGGTGGATGAAATGCATATTTTAACTTAGGTTTTGCCTTATGGAATAGGAAACTAAGGTTCATAGAGATTAAGCCACGTGCTATGGTCACACAGTCCATAAGCTTTGACTAGAATCCACATCACCTGACTCCATCCACAACCTCTGCCCCTCCGTGATATATCTGCTACTCAGTGATTTCTAGTTACATACATGTTTGAAGGGCTTTATTGCCTTTGTTTGTTTCTTTGCTTTCCTAATCAGATGGCAGGGTTACAGTTAGCCATTCGCTCTCCTTTAAGTTAATGGACAGATCTGTGGTCTTACTGAATAATCATCGTCAGAATGAAAGGCTCAGCTGAAGATCTAGATCACAAAAAAATGCAAATGAACTAATATAATCAACATAAGAGTAAACTAGGCAATATTACCAATACCGTTTGACCTACCCATTCAACATGAGAGAAGGATGATTGCTCTGATTGTTCACATACAAACAGAAAGTGATTCTCCGTGTCAAGGATGGTACCAGACATCCTTTCCAACACACACAGAGAGAATGTTGATCCCACAGACAAATAGATCCTACGAAGAAATAGATTCAAAAGGAAAAGCAGATGAGACTATTTGAACTAAGAAAGAGAACTGCAGTGCTGCTCAGTACCCAGATTCTAGAACTAAATATTTTTCAAGAGTTAATAAGTATTACAAACAAGAAATGAAGATCTCATTGGAGACCAAGAGACGTAGAATACACCGCAGAGCCTCCAGGCAGTACTGAATTTCTCCTATACACACTAATAGTTAACGTGACTTCTTTAGCAAGGATACAAAAAGCAAATGTACAAAAGTAACACCCAAAAGTCCACCTTTGTTATTGTTTGGTCCACCAATTTGAATTGTGGACTACAATCAAACTCTTAGACTACCAGTTGATCCTAGGTGCTACATCTTAGCAAGGCCTAGTTTTTCTTTACATTGTTGTATATACAAACATTCTTAGGAGGTGACTAAGAACTTTTTTTATTTTTAACATAAAATAACTCCAAAAAGACAGCTAATAATAGTAAAGTGTCAAGACAGTGAAGGAGTCTAGGAAAATGATGTGTGAATTTAAATCTCCCTCATGAACATTCAAAGTGTACTCATTGGTCAACTTTTGCTTGTATAAAACTGTTTGTGAAATTACATTTATTAGGTACAGTAGGGACACTTGGACCAAGTGACACCATCCTTATTTTACAGTTAAAATACTGCTGACCAAAGTAGACAATTCTGAAAAAGCAAAGCCTAAATAGCTGTCTTAATGAGATATATATCCACATGGATTTATGACAAGTTACATAAGAACAGATAGGATGGTCTTCAACGTGCCACTCTTGGCAGTAGGAGTAGTGAATTAACTATTTGCACTACCCTATTATTAAGGACAAAACCACACATGCAGAAAAAATATAAACTGTGGACATATGGGAAGGAGAAGAGATGGAGACCAGAAGGTTTGTATTATTAATAAATGTCACTATGGATTACTATGGACTCTTTCTTGCTTCCCATTTACCTCCGATTAATACTCTTGGAATCTCTCAGCTAAGACAGACCTAGCAAAATAATGAAGGTAATAAAGTTTGTATCCAGTGCACTTTCATCCCCTATGTCTGTCCACCTCTTCATTCTAGCATCTTCTCACTCTTGTTCACTTGGAAGACTTCCAGCACACTCCCATTGCCCCACATGGAGAGAAGCCAACATGAGCCTTCTTGTTATTTGCCTTCCTAGAAAGTCCACCTGGTTGCGGAGCCCTGGTTGTTAAATGAGAAGGCATTTTGAGTTAGGTTCAGTCAAGGAAGAGAAGAATAGATGTTTCCATATAGCAATTTAATATAGGAAACGGGTTGGACAAGTGTTGGAAAATTAAAAAAAAAAAAAAAAAAAGACACTAAGGTAACACCAGTAATAAGCACAAGGAATTATGACAACCCAGAATCTTGGAGTGGGGGCCCAGAGCTGGAACTCACACTTCATTGCTGCTGGTATCTCTCAAAGGGTGCAACAAGGCTGATTTTGGGAATACCCAAATAATCTAGAAACTTCCCTGCCACTCCAGGGTGAAAAGTCACTGTTGAGGTGACACTAATGGGACAGGAAAGAGCAATACTCTCCTCCCTCTGACAGGCTTATGGTCCTCTTCTAGTGCCACCTAAGAGCCAGATGGTGAAAAAAAAAACCCCAGAGTCACAAAGTAGAATACAGAAAGGTGCTTTTGAAGTGGGGACAATAGCTTAATGACCACATAGGTGATAAGTCAAGCAATGGTCTAATGCTTCTTCTTCTTCTAGCGTAACATGTACATTTTAATTGCTTTACTTCTGATTAAATAGCAAGGTAAATATTTTCAGACTTAGGCAGGGGTAATAAGGACTAGAAAAGAAATGAACATATTTGAGAGCTAAAGAAATTACCTAAACTTCAAATATCAAGTGGCTGCATTTTCTCCTAAGCAATAGCGCTCAATCTTCACTGCACATTGGAATCATCTGAGAAGCCTAAAAACTACAAATGCCTTTGTCCCATCTCCATAGATTCTGACTTCATTGGTTTGGACTGCAACCTGGACATGGGAAATATTAAAATACCAGGTAGTCATAATATACAGCCAAACTCAAGAACTACAGGGAAGGCAGATAAGAGCACAGCTGCCTAGCACTGGCAATTGTGGAAAGGAAGGAGGTTTGGAAGTGGGGTGGTAGCGGAGGAAGCCCTCTGTTTTGAAGGCATCCTCACTGTCCACCAATAAAGCTAATGCCCTCCTGAAGGGTGGCTGGAAGGTGGGTAGTTCGGCTACGTTAATAGAGTCCCTTAGTAAATTAAGGAGCACAGTGTATGGAGGAAAGACAACGTGTAGCAATTAATGATTGGTGGTGAGAATGCTAAGGTTAGAAACATAATTTTGAGAGAGAAACTAAAATTTAAGCAACGGAAATGGAAAGTGAAGCAGTACAGCATAAAGCTCGGTGCCCAGGGTGACTTGTGTCCCTTATAGCTCTGCAAATTTTATACCATTTAGACCACAAAAGCTTGTTTTTCGCAGAATTGCTCTTTATCAAGCCTGCTCACATACGGGCCTTCTAAAACTGATGTAACATAGCTGAGAGAATATCTTCTTTGCTGAATAACAAATAAAATATTCGTTGAGTGAATAAACGTACTGAATATCTTCCATCTTCTAAGTATTGGATTAGACCCTAGAAAAAAGTGATGAGAATAAGGCATAGTTCCCAGTGGAAAGACAGAAAAGACTTCATTTGTAACATATGGTATATAGAGTAGTATGAAAGATATTAAAAAGTCACAGTACACTGTGGAAATTCCCGCTATGGGAAAGGCATTGTTTTAGCCACCAGGAGTAACTTACAGGGCCCTCCTTCAAGGAACTTACAGTCCAAAGTGTTGGGTCATGCAAAAACCTAATGCCAACTGGAACAAGCGATTAATTATAGGTACCTCATCACCATTCAGCACACAGCTGTCACCCCTAGTAGAGGATCTTTCTAGCCCCATTGTTCTACTTTTTTCTGGACTTCCTCACTGGGACTCTGGATAGTCCTAATATTAACGGAATCCCTTTGATCTGAGCTCTCTGTTCTAGACCGGAGTCAATTCTGAGGACTTATTTCTGGCCTGGATAAGCTTGTCTAGAATAATAACTTTCAAACTGTTATCAGCTGCAACCCACACTGAGAAATACATTTTCATCAGGACTCAGTCCATACACGTCTGCGTGTGTGTTTCTTGGGGGAGGGGAGGGGTATAAAAACCTGATTCAACTTTCATTCAACAATACTTTAATCATGACATGAAATGCACTCTGAATTGTTTGTCTACTCTATCCTATTTAAAAATATGTTTCAATGTGCTGGTTACAACTCACTATATTGATTTAAGACCCACTAATGGGTTGCAACCCATAGTTTGTAGAACGTTAGGCCAGTCCCTCAAAGTGCGATCCACGGACCAACAGCATTGACATCGCCTGGGAGTTTGTAAGAAGTAAAGACCCTAGACCTACTGAATCAGAATCTGCTCAGAGCACTGAGGATCTTTTGAAAACGCAGATTCAGGTTCAATAGGTGTGAGGTGGACCTGACTTCTCCACTTCTAACAAGCTCCCAAGTGACATTGGTGCTGCTGATATTGAAAGCCTACTTTGGGTAGCAAGGATTTAAAGAGAAGACACAAAGCAGATGGATAAAATTGAAACCACTTTTTGAGGCTCCACTCTGTAAATTCCATGGGGGCAGAGATAATGTCTATATTGATCATCACTGTATCCTATGTGCGTAGTAGATTGGCTGACATACAATCAATACTCAGTAAATGTAGAATTTATTCATTCAGTAGATGGATGAAGGAATCAATAAATTCCAGTCAGGCTATAGAATCGTCTCAGTCTCTCACTTATATGCTAACTTGAACTCATATCCTTTATAATCATACTAAATTCAGATCTACATTTTTTCATCATCAACTTTTGCTTTCACTTTTATCTTGAAGCTAAAGTATTAGGAATAATTGCAAGCAATTCTCCTTCCATCCACCACTCTAAGATAGAGTAGTACAGGGGATTTAGAATAATAAAATCTAAGTTTGGATCCTTTTTCCAGATAATAGTATTAGTAAACTCTTCAGAGTTATTTTAAAACTCAAAAGGGGAAGGGAAAATGCTTTTAAAGACTCATACTATTGTTGAAACTATTCACTAAAAAACACTTTGCATTTGTTACTTTACATTTGGTGTAATTTGGAAAAGTACAAGTTTCACTGTTGGTGAGAAAGGTGAGTCAGATCAGGAATTCCCCCCACGGCCTCAACCACTAACGTAGAGGCAGACAACTCAAGAATTCTTAATAAATAGAAACATATTTGTCCCCAAATTAAACTAGCCTCCCATGTTGGTTTTTGATTTATAAACAGGAAGACCAAACAATTTATCATCCACATGGAGACTGCAAGATTAGAAGAGGGCCCTGTTAATAAATCAGACTGCCTGGATATGCAGAGACATACAGCTACTCTAGAAGCAGTCAAAATACTACAGTTGCAGGTCAATATGAGGGAACATAACACCCCCCCAAACCACTTTGATTATACTTTAGTGGATAGCACTTAGCACATTGTATCATGGTTGTTTGCTTAATGCCTAGGTTCCCAAATGCAATGTGAGCACCTGAAGGCCAAGGAGGGAGTTCACCTCTGTGTCTCCAGTGCCATCTAGGACCTGACCACTCAGACGCAATAAAGGCCTGTTGAATGGATTTGGTGGTCTAGAAACACACAACCTACTTTAGTAAAAGCTTATCCTGGCTATAGCTAACATAGGAAACTAGAAGACATTGGGATAAACTGATTCAAGGAGGTTTGGTTTCTTTTCCCTATAATGAAAAAAGAATACTAAAACTCTGGTTTCATGGAAAAAAAAAATCACAGTAAAAGCTAACAGCCAAAAGAAAGACAACGAAGTAGAGGAAAGTAGGCAACTAAAGATCTGTAGGGAATTTGGGGTAGAAATCACAGATGAGAGAATGCCAAGAAACAGAGTCTAGACAGAGTAGCTGGCAGCCAAACAGATATGCAGGATAATTAATAAGTTTCACATTTTCAGGCAACCAATTGTGCACCCAGACATTGTTAATACTACTAGTGATCATTGCAGATGGCAAGGCCCTGCTACCTGTAACTTATTCTATAGCCAAAATATCGTGGAGGTACTCCTGGCTGGCATCTAGCCAAGTTGTGTCAGTTGAAGGAAGCTTCATATCTCTACCACGTCAGAATGGAACCAACTGGCCGCTTGAGATGAAATAGCATTCAAACAGAAAACCCTTCGAAAAAGAAGAGTCAGAAAAAAATTTATGGATCCAAAGATCCAAGCAGTTGATGTAACCACAGGAATTATTTCCCAAATCTAGAGGGACTGAACCATTCCTAGTAGATGTTAGCACAGGGTTGCTGACTAAGTTGGGAGTTTATTCAGGCTAGAGCTAGAATCCAGAGACAAGCATCACTGAACAAATACCTCAGGTTCTCTAATGGGCAGGTAGTGGCACCAGTTCACTAACCAGAAAGAGATGGGAAGGAGGGTTAAAGCTGAGCAAATAGTAACTCCCTTAAGACAGAAAATCTACTGCAGAATATACTCCAGTTTGGGCTTCTTACTCTGGATTTTGAGCTGAATGGTTTGTATGCCATCTTTTATGCTTAGGAGTTTAGATGAGACAGAAATGGAGTAGAAAGAAACTAAGACCCATCATTCAGTAATAACTTACCCTATGGCAAAGGCCATATTGTATCACCTCATTTAAGATTCAGAACCACACTAGAAATTAGGCATCATTATCCCGAATTTACATACAGAGAACAAAGAGGCAGAGGAGTCACTTGCAGAGAAGGCAAAAAAGATTTCATATAAGTGGGAAGTTGTTTTGCCAGGCATCTGAACTCATGTCTCTCTGACCTCAAAACTCCATTTGAAATTTCCCCATAGAACTGGTGGCTTTATAGGGAAAGCCCTACTCACTCCACTCTGTCTTGGAATGATGTGCCCTTCAAACGCAGATGGTACGTTCCCTGTGTGAACTGCATAAATAACATGTGATTACCCTGGAAACCTGCAGTTTATTATTTCTGTCTTACCCTTAAAACACATGGTGGCCACAGCAGTTGGTAACAAATAAGAGGTTATCTGGTCCTAGGAAAGTGAGTAACTATGTAATGAGCAAAGCTAATGTGCAGTTTCCATAAAATAACATGCCGTTTACTTTTGTTATTAAGAGACTTTTAATATTAAAAAGTGTGGGAGGTGTCTAAGGTAGAAAAAAAAAGATTATTTCAGGCACATGGTAAAGGAGGGAAAATACTCTAAGAAACTATCTCTTCATTTTTGAATGACCTTTATATCCTTAAACAAATCCCCTCAAAAGTTTTCCTTGCAGCTTGAGGACTTGATTATTTGTTGCATTGGTTATGAGAGTGGTAGAGTGAGACTTCCACCTGAAAACTTGCCTACAGAGAAGACAGTTTGTTATTATTATCCAAGACAGGGAGTCTTCTCATCAAGATTCCACCCCATGGGGTCTGAGCTGTGGCAGAAGAGGATTAAAGTGTTAGATCATGCAGCACAAGCAGTCCCTCCCAAGGTTCTTGGAAATGGCTGCAAACCATCCCTAATCTAGACACTTAAGTCTCCTCACATATTCTTCATTCCTAACTGCCTGGGTCAAACTCATTTTCTCCTAACCTAATTTTTCTGGGAATGCATTATTCAATATTTCTGTTTTGGAAGTTATTCTCATCTTTTTCCATTTTGTGGCTTTGCTATCTAATTTCCAACATAAATCCACTAAGTAGAGTTGACATCTAGTTCCAGGGTCTGTCCAGGGGACTATAGGCATGCAATAAATGTTAAATCATGATGACAACAATAGACACAAATAGCAATGTGATCACAGTGAAACACTTCATTTGCCCAATTGCATGAACTCTACAAAGCTTTGACCCCAAAACAGCTTTGTATGAACATGTGTGCACATGCACACACACACACACACACACACACACGTTTCTATGGTTTCTGTTACCATAGGAAGCATTTCCATTCTGCTCCAATGTATGTTTATACAACACCCCACTGCTATTACTATGGTGTCTAGAAACATTGCTTAAATTAAATGAAGAGAAAACAGCAGGGAAGAAGAAAGGGATTAAAATAGAGTTGAAAGAGAACAGAATAACAGAGGGTAAGAATGCGTGATGATTTTTAGAAGCAACTATTTTCTAATATAATTTTATTCTGGTACATTTCTTTATGAATACATATTTCACTGAGCATTCTGATTCTCTTTGTTCATGTTAACCAAACTCGGAGGTGTGGAAAGGAGGCCATATTTCTCAGTCTTAAGATATTTCTGGGAAGGATATGGAGCCCATGCCAAATCATGCTATGTGTTTCTCAGCAGTGCACAAGTGATGTATGGTTGAAGAATAACCTTAAAAGAGAAAATTTCATTAAATGCCCCCCTAAAAAGCCAATAATAATGCCTCATAATGTGGCTCAGATAAGATGGGTACAACCGCTATTGCTGATTGCACAGCTGCTGATTATGAGTCTCATATCTTGAGCATCATAAGGTGGTCATGACATCAAGCCCGTCCACAGACTCTGCTCTGCTTCTCCCCCAGATGAAGTCTTCTGATTCTCTTCTTCAGTCTCTCAGACCCAACAAGATTCGAGGCTAAAAGTTTAACTAGTTTTCTAGCCCCATCCATGCCACCTCCTTCAGGTCATGCTTGGTGCCAACGCAGACTTGGCATTGTACTCTAATTCTGCCATATTCTGTTTTTTTTTTTTCCCCCCCTGGAGTTGAAGTACCAAGTTTGTGTCTGCTTAATGTCCCAAGACCTTTATGACTGGATCCTCACCTGTCTCTCCTCTTCTAATTTTCTTTTTTATCTGTACCACCAATACCTATTCATTCTCACTGGCTCCCCATGACATACATAGGCACTCGGGCACAACTGGTGGGCTGCTGGTAGACTAAACTGCCTGTTGCCAGGACACTCACCTCCTCCCTCATTTAATGTGCACCAACTGTTTTGAAATAGCACTACCATTTATTGCCTTATACATAGAAGATACTGTTCTGCGAAACTGAGCTTCTTCCACTCTAGCATAAGAGCGAGGTTTTAGATGCCGGCGCTTCCCATTTTGCCCAGTTCTGCTGCAGTAATTCGGCCTCCTTAGTGGATATGAGGCTATCCACCTCCTTGTCCAACAACAGCACAGACTGAATTTGACTACACCCTCCATTTCCACCCCAAAAACAATTGTTCTCGAAATGGCTCTGCTCACTCATAATCTGAGACTATAATAAAGATTATATCTTCTTTTGACAAGCAATATTTTGATGTTCATTCATCTCATTAAACATTTACCAACTATCAGATATTTTCTTACGTACAAACAGTATCACAACTTGGAAGTTATGATGATGGAAATGAGATTTACCTTAATTTTCCCTAAAGTAATATCTCAGTTGAGTCACCACTTTCCTTGACTGATCCTGATATTTACAGATTAGGAAGCTAGCTTTTTCAGAATACCGAAAGCTTCTGAAGTGATAGACTTGATCTGAACCCAATTCTGAGGAAATTAGAATCTAAATCAAATTTTAACTTTAGTACATCGAAAAAATGTAGCCTTACATTAGAGCAATCTGTTAACATTACCAATAGTTGGACAAATTAGCATTAGGTGCCTCCTGGTATGATGCACTGAAAACATAACATCTCTTCAGTGCCATTCCTGCCCAAAGGGTGTAACGTCAATGCAATCGTGCGGAAACATCAGGCAAACTCAAACTGGGAGACAGTCTGAAAGACAGCTGACCTATACCCTTTCTAAAAATGTCAAAATGAAAAAAGATAAGGAGAAACTGTTCCAGACTAAAAGAGACAAAAGAGGCAACCAAAGGCAACATGTAATCTAGATTGGTTCCTGAACGTCGCCTCCCAAAACATTTTCACTGGGACAACTGGTGACATATAAGTTTGTACTTTAGATGTTAGAATTGAATCAGTGTTAATATTCTGATTGCAATCATTATAATGTGGCTATATGATAATTTACTTATTCCTAGAAAATACACACCAAAGGGTTTGAGCATGCAACTTATTGTCAAATGGTTCATGAAACAGTAAGTGTCCACATAGAGAGAAAATGACAAAAACAAATGTGGTAAAACATTAACAATTAGGAGATTATAGGTGGAGGGATATGCGAGTTCTTTGTACTTGTAACTTTTTTGAGAGTCTAAAATTATTTCAAAACAAAAAATTACAAAACGATTAATTCCATATATTAGAAGAGTGTCCTTTTCACTTATCAGAAGGGTCAAATGGCCCACACATCATTAGCCATTAGCAAGGCACCTGAGAAGCGAATTCAATTCAACAAGAGCCAATTTCTCAACTAATGGTCCCTCAGCTCAATTGCTGGTAGAATGTCACGCTGTCCATCTTTCTACATTTAACCTTATTTTTCCCATCCTCTTCCTTCCTCTCTTGTCTATGTTTTGCTCATGTTTTCTAGAGCATCACATTCAATGAACTATAAATTAATGTTCTAGAGAAAGAGTGCAGTTCAATGGAGAGTGGGTTATTAGGGTGCAATTTCCAGCTCTTCTGTTTAGTAGCACTGTGTCCCAGGGTAACTGATCTCTAAAACGAGTGTCACAATAATACTTACCTCATGAGGTTGTTATGATGATTAAATAAAATACAAATGTAAGGTAAGGTGCCTGGCACATATATTTATATTTTATGCGCCACAAAGGTGGCATTCAACAAATGTCATCTATTAGTATTACAAGGTCAACTATGTTGAGAACCTCATAAATAAGCTAGCACTATCCTTAATGAGTTCATATCACAAAGGCGCAATGGGCTAGCATTCAAAAGGGAATGTGGAGTGGAGCAAATGTATAGCCATGACTGAAGAAATGCCCCAAATTCAAAATAACAGAAGACATGAGTATAAATAAGCAACTTAATTCCATTTTAGGGCTGTGACAAATCTAAACATAGTGGAAATTACAGGCAAGAGCAGCAACAGCTTAAGGAAAAATGAAACCTAAAAACAGTTCTTCGCCTCCCAGGGGAAGACTTTAAAAAGATAGGGAAGAATATTTGATTATGAGACAAAAACATGTGTTACTTTCTCATTTCCTGCTCACAAGATGCTCTGTCTGCCATTATTTAAGCTGTGTCAAGGACATATAATCAGAGACTAAGGAGATATAAATGTTCAGCACGAAGATTCTTTATGACTCCTTGGCACCCTATGCCAAACATTAATAAAGTTTACGAGAAGCCAGTGAGCACTGTAAATTGCCCTCCTTCTAATATGAATCACGCTGCAGATTTCATTTGTTTCCTGCATGCTGATCTGACAATGAGAGATAAATCTGATAAAGTTCTTTAACTTGGAAAGGATTTGTTTTCTGTCCAGGGAATCTATCTCAATGAGCTAAAGGTTATTGGGCTTGGAGCCATGGGCAATAATATGTGTACCTGAACCGCCCCCTTGGTATTCTGAGCATTGTCACACAGGATTTCTTGCTTACTCAGCCTTTTTAAATGGTCCTGAAGGAATGTTTTTGTGCAACCCGCTCAGCCCACAAACTTGCCTGCAGTGTGTGATTTAGGACTGAAATGTCATTAAGTGAGCTGTATTTTACTCGCAAGGGCTGGGTGGCCATCACTTTAGATCCTCTGTCACCCCAAACTCCATCGCTTATTTACATTTTTCATATTTAAGGAGTAAATAGTCCCAAGACACAAACTCCAGTTCACACCTTGTCAGGGTATCCTGCAAGCAGGTCAAAGAAAAGGGATTGGCTTCACCTTGATTTTCGAGTATTTCAGACTGTTTTGCATTCTGACGCTAATGATATTCTTCTTAAAACAGTAGTGTGCCGTAGTATAATTGCACAAAGGCAAAGTCATAACTAACAACTGTTGGGAAGGAAATTTTGCATCTTGTGAAAAATAAATAAATATCAGATGCTTCCAAAACAGCACTATATTCTCATTTTTTTTCTAAAGGCCTGAAATTGGGAAACTACACTTAGAAGTAATTAGAAATCCAAGCAATGCTCTCTATCCAAAATGGTAAGGTTCTGTTAATCAATATCAGTGATACTCTTTTAACACAAGGATCTCAAAATATATTCTGAAAAGCTAAAGAAAAAGTTAACACTAAATAAACTGTATATAGGAAAATAATCACAGTGTCCCTGAATCACAGAATCTGAACTTTTTTTTTGAGAGAGAGAGAGAAGGTCACACTCTGTTATGCAGGCTGGAGTGCAGTGGCCAGAATCTGATTTTTAATGCAAAAGTGAAAACTGTGGCAATTACTGATGTATACACCAATACTCCTAATAATAATTAAACTCAAGTCATTGGTAACATGTATTGAATACTTACTATATGCCAGCACTGGGCTAAGCTCTTGAAATGGATGGCTGCTTTGAGTCTTCACTTCTACCCTAAGAGATAAGTACAGTTATTATCCCCCATTCTATGAGAAAGAGAGTAGAGCTTAGCAGGGGGAAAATATGCCACCCAAGATCGCAGAGCTCATGTTATAGAGGCCACATTCGAACCCAAGTCTCTTTTCAAAGCTGAAGCTCAGCCACCTTGCCATACAACCTCTATCTTCAAATTCTAGCCTATTTCTTCAGCAGCAAAACCCTTTCCAACGGTGTGAGAAGTAGTGATGCCAAAAAGCTAGCAATTTCTTAAAAGATCTGTCTGGAGGCCGGGCATGGTGGCTCACGCCTGTAATCCTAGCACTTTAGGAGGCAAAGGCAGGCAGATCACTTGAGGTCAGAAGTTCAAAACCAGCCTGGCCAATAAAGTGAAACCCTGTCTTTACTAACAATACAAAAAATAAATTAGCCAGGCATGGTGGCGGGTGCCTGTAATCCCAGCTACTCAGGAGGGTGAGGCGGGAAAATTGTCTGAACCCAGGAGGCAAAGATCGCAGTGAGCTGAGATCATGCCACTGCACTCCAGGGTGACAGGGTCAGATTCCGTCAAAAAATCAAATACATCTGGAATCCTAGTGAAGAAAAACATTAATGTAAAAAATAAGGACGCCACATGGCCCAGGAGTGGAAACAGGGAAATGCCAAGATCCCAATCATGGCCAGTAGCCCATTTGTTGGATATCCAACAATTATGTATTGGGTACCTTCCGTGTGTCTGGCACTATTCCAGGCACTTGGATTTGTGGGGGTAACTCACCTTTGGATTTTCCATATTAATTCAACACTTTTATCAGAAACCCAGGTACCAGTTTCTCTGTACCAGGAGCCAGGGCCTCAAAGTTAAATACGACACAGCCCCTGGTTTCAAGGATCTTATAATCCAGTGCAAACTTCACAGGCAAGAATCAGGAGTGCTATGCTCTCTTACACAGTTGTGCTTTCTCCTTACTCTCATCCCTTCTTTCCCCTAAAAAATGAGAGCTAATTGGCCATATCGAAAATCAAACTTTTAAGATACATCATATTGGTTTTTACAATTACCCCTTGAAAAGAAGCAACAAGGCAAAAACCATCTCGAGCCATAGAATCAGAATGTGTGAGGGCTAAAAAACAACCTTAAAGATAATGCACGCTCTGAGGAAACTGAGTCTCAGAACAACCGGGAGAGCCATCCCTCTACCCTATGTCATCTGGCTTCCAGGTACTCGGTTCTTCCCCAGTGCACCATGTTGAGCTACCTCCTGCATGATCTACCCATGTCCCTTCTGCCTGCCAGAAGAAAATGAAAAGTTTTATTGTTCATAATTTTGGATAAACTGCAATATTGTAGGTTCATATAAATTCACTCACAAATTATACTCAATAAACCCCAGTGAGCAATTTAAAGGCGCTATACCACCCCCTCTCTTGCTGGGAGAGCAAGGTGATGATGGAGCAGGAGGGAGGAGAATGGAGAAAGCTCATAAATTAAGAGAAGCAAAGGAGTGATTTCATCAAAGTGCCAAGCTCAGTCCATGGAATGTTTCAATTGTATAAAATTTATAGTGTTCTGAGGGGGATGATTTACGGGTCCTAATTTTTCACAATAAAAAGCTCAGTGGGGATTCTGTGAATGAAATATCTCTTTTAAAATAAATTTAAAATGTAGTTTGAAATGAGGGTCAATGGTACCATGACTGGAGAATAACTCCTTCTCGGATCAGCTCCAAAAATGAGTCACAGGAGAAAGATCCCATAAAACATGTATTATTTTAAAAGGCATAGGAAGGTATATGGCAAATAAGGAATATGCAGAAAAGCTTATCTAATCCAATTTGTTCCATCAATAGGATAATATCTTTATCATTAGATTTCAGTGAAAAAGAAGAACTGGGTAGAAATCTAAGGGTTTTCATGAAGATTAAGGTGTTTAAATAATGGGGGAAGAAGAGAAATGAAATCTTATAAATACATAAACGTGCGTTACATTTAGGAAAAAAAAGTAAATACGTACTGCTTCCTGCAAATTTGACCTATATCGAATTAGAACCTAAATTTAATGTGATAATACTTAGACCCTTCCTTTGGTGAGGCCTTCTATAAGGAGAACATTAAGAGACTCACCTCTGTCTGCAGGTGCAGCCAAATGATGGTCCTATAAATGAGGACAGTCTCACTGAGCCACAGTCCTACCTTAACCCCACCTGCAGGTTGGTTCATCCATTCTTCACAGCTGTGGCTCAACCTCAGCCTCCTGATAGTGACTGAATCCTTCAAGAGGTTATATTCCTGTTCTTCCAGGCTGAGTTCTTGACCAACTACCTGGACTTCTCAATTTCTCCCTCTGAAAGGCTGACTGAACCCCAGTCCTGGTATGCCCAGTTTCTTGCCACTCACTCCTGACTAGTTGGCCTTGTATCTCAGCTCCAGCAAGAGTAGAGCTTGAGTTGACCGCATCACTTTGAACAGGGACTATTCATAGCACGTTATCTCCCTCAATACCTCCTAGTTTATGCTTTATCTCCTAGGCTCTATCTCCACAAGCCAAACCTGCTGTTTAGCCAAGATTATTCAGATTTTGATGATGATTATTTAGCAGCCGAAACAAGGAAATCAGAAACAGTTTTCTAAATTTTTAAGTGCTATTGTTAATTCGCTAAGTGAAATATGATTGCCTCAAATCTTTGTACATTTCTTGCTCCTTTCATTTCTGTGGTGGATAAGCTCCAAGATGGTGCCCCCATGACCCCAGATTCTTATTGTTGATGCCCTTGTATAATCCATCTCCTTGAGATTAGGCAAGATTTGTGACTTGCTTCAAATCAATAGAATATAGCAAAGGTGATAGGAAGTTGCTCTCATTCTTACATTATGTTATGTAAGATTCCATCTTACCAGTGAACTTGCTCCAAAGACTCTCTCTCAGCTGCTGTCTTGAAGAAGAAAATTGCCATTTTGTAAAACGGCGTATGAGAGAGAACCACGTAGCATAGACCTGGGGTGGAAGAGCCAGCCTATAATTGCTGAGAAAGGACTCCATCTGATAGCTAGCGAGCAGCTGGAGCCCTCAGTCTTACGACCACAGGGAAATGACTTTTGCCAACAACCTGAGTTTGGAAGCAGAACCATCTCCACCTGAGCCTCCAGATGAACACTGAGCCTCAACTAACATGTTGACTGCAACTCTGCAGAGGCCCAGGTAAGACATGCCCAACATCTGACCTACAGAATGATTATTACAGAAATATATGTGCGTGTTTTTAAGCCACTATGTTTGTGGAAATTTTTTAAGCAGCGATATATAACCCATAGAACTTTAACTCAAATGAATACAAAGACAAGTGTTCACAATGTGCTCTGTGGTGAATAGTATAAAAGACTCACTTTTAATCCTTAAGACAAAGCCAGAAACAAGAAGGAGTTTACAATCTGGATAGAAAGATTAAACAAAATTAAACATTATGACAAATGACAGTTAGCATAGGACTGTTTCTGATCAATTGCCAAATACATAAGGCAGACATAAATTCTCCAAGCATGCTGTGGGAAGAGAGGTTCCTGGGTACCAGGAAGAGTATACGATGGAAGTAGAGGAAGTTCCACAGTTCTTACAGGATAAATAGAGCTTGCTTTGGCAGAGATGAAGAGTAACACGTTTGAGACAGGAAATAGAAAACAACACACTCTGATCTCTGTAGAATGAAAATGCCATTCTCTGTAGGATCAACAATTATATAAGACAACAATTATATGACTTTGGCAAATTATTTTCTCTCTCTAAACCTCAGTTCCCTCTGCTGTAATACAGGAAAAGTAATGGTATCACGTCCTCAATAAGTTGTTTTGAAAGTCCAATAACAGAATGAACATGCTTAGCACAGAAAGAACCTGATAAATGTTTGCTATTATTATTGCCAACAGAACTTTTTATACTTGCTAGAAGAGAGTGCAGTTCAGTAAAAGAACTGCCTTTATACCAGACCCTTTAGTCAGCTCAGACGCAAACAGAGTCTCAGCCTCTCCTCTGGGCCATTCCAAGGACACATTGCCTTCAGCTCCTGCTTCCTGCGTTCCCACCTGGCATTGTTAGGCACTTTTATGACAATAAAGATTCTCGTACTAAAATCATTGGGCAACTTGAGAACAAAGGCCTTGTTTATTTCATTTTCTTAACTCTCACCAGGTCCGAAACAAAGCTTGGCATCTAGTAAATCCTCCTGAAGTGGTTTGCTTTTGTGTTTTGTTTTTCAGTGATCAGGCCAGCATCGCAGGAAGCTGGGGGCTGTGGGGAGTGGTGAAGATAAAGATATTGCTCAACATTCATCCTATGTCCTTTGAAATGTTATGTTTAAGGTTTTAGAATTTAATCCCACCCTGTCCAGCTTCAGGGGAATTTTTCTGGCCCAGTTAGTATAGTTAGTTCAACCTTTATTTTATTTAATATATCCGTTGGCTACCATGGACACATTCTTTTCTTCTTTTCTTTCAGAGTTCGTCTCAAGAGATGTTTCTTTTTCACAAATCTCTCCACAATAACTGATTGCTATGATCAGCAGCAACCTGAAAAGGTCCTGTCCATGTGTATGTGTGCAAGCGGCCACTGCCTCCATGGAGAGAGCACCCATCCCTTCTCTTGCACCAAAAACTCAAATTTAGAATGCACTATATCTAACAGGCATTTATAAATCTGAGGCATATGCGAGTCTTCTGGTTAGCTGATGGTATTTACAGTCTTCCTGTTGTTCAGCACTGACACTGGAACATAAGTCCCCAGGAGTTTACTGGAATATTCACATAGGGTCAAGTATTATTACACATACATTTGGCATCTTGGTATATTTGAGATGCAGTGTTTTCACACAGACAATCGGCATCTGGCTTGAATGCTGGAAAGTATGGAGGGAAACGGAGATGCCAATAGGAAATCAAAAGAACAGAGGAGCATGGAGAATGGCCTTTCTCCCAAGCAAAAGAGAGCTGGAAATGCAGCCGCTCCCTCAGATGATCAGCTGTCCACGTCTGAAAATTCAGTGTACCTCCAGGGTATTTTCACTTAAAATTAATCCAGAATGTTGTTTCCTTCAAATAAGACCTGAACAACAGAGTTGATTTATTTTAAGAATTGAAGCCTATAGGAAGAGGATGTAGAGGAAAAGGCTTGAGTTCCATCTCTGTAACTTACCAGCTGTGTGTCCTTGGGCAAACTGCATAACCTCTCTACACATTGGTTTCATCATCTATAAAATGGGAGCAGATACACCTTATGCTTTACTGCATTGGGTAGTTGTGATTCTGAATAATATAAAGTAACATATATAGTCTTGTAAAATATAGAATATTATTATTATTAGCTGTATTGAATCATTTTATAAGTGGGATACATATAATGAATTTCAAAGTTATTATCAATTGTAGTAAACATTTTTTTTTTGTCTGCCTAGGAGCTCACCTTTTCTGGGAACTGCCCCCTCAGCTATCTCCCTCCCAGCCCAGACTTCATCAGCTTTGTGGGAGTCTCCATGTTGTACAGGGGTTCTCTACCCACAGGCCACACACCAGTACCTGTTCTTGGCCCGTTAGGAACCAGGCCGCACAGCAGGAGGTAAGCAGGTGCTTCATCTGTATTTACAACTGCTCCCCAATGTTCACATCCCCTGAGTCATATGAGTAACTTCTCCCACCTGTCAGATCAGCAGTGGCATTAGGTTCTCATAGGAGCATGAACCCCACTGTGAATTGTGCATGCAAGGGATCCAGGTTGCATGCTCCTTTTGAGAATCTAATGCCTGACGATCTGTCACTGACTCACATCACCCCCACAGGAGACCTGTATAGTTGCAGAAAAACAAGCTGAGAGCTCCCACTGATTCTATATTATGGTGAGTTGTATAATTATTTCATTATATATTACAATGTAATAATAATAAAAGTAAAGTTTGCGGTAAATGTAAAGCACTTGAATTATCCCCAAACCATTCCCCACATCCCTGTCTGTGGAAAAATTATCTTCCACAAAACTGGCCCCTGGTGCCAAAAAGGTTGCGGCTTGCTACCTTTAGTAGAAGTTCAGCCTGGCCACAGCTTATTGGGATGATATTCTTAAGGTTTGGCCATATTTCTTTCCTCAGGGTATGTGACATACCCCTAGATCCATACAGCACATTCCTTGTAGCAAATTTTCTTGCTCAAGCTTGCTCAGGGGGGGTTTCTGTCACATGCAACAAAAAAGACTCCTAAAATAATAATGAGCTAAGTATAAAAAACGGGGAAAATAATATTTTTAATAGAAAATAATGGGATAAGAAATGAGTCTGCCTAAGCTATTTGGTTCCAGCTATTGAAATCTTAGCATTGTGATTGATTAGACACATAACACAGCAGATCATAATCTCATAGCACCTTAATCCCAATCTATAAAATGGAATTGGCTTGAAATTCTCACCACTCTCAGGTTGCAAAAATGATTCTATTATTTCACCAAATATAATTAAAATCAACTCGAGAATCTTATATGGCTTGGTCCCCCAATTCTTTCCCTGCATCATCTCCTGAAAACCCTAGGAAGCTTAAATAAACTAAAGAGGAGAGTCATCTAACTTTCAACTCAAAGCATGTAGAGTGTCATCAGTTGGCATGGTCTCTGGAAAGAGGGAAAAACTGCCAGCAGCGCTACTCCCTTGGCACCATACTCCACCCAGGCTGCCAAGACCTGCCGGGTACATGCTTAGCCAGGACCCTCTGAAGTCCCAACTACCCCCAGGCTCCACACTCAGTCTGGTGCAAGTATCCAGCTCTTCCAGACCCATATCCGCTTCTTCTCTCATGCCAGTCTCATAGATCACCCCAGGAGTCTGACTGCTTTCCTTTTCAGTCTCTGGGATTTAAAAAATAAAAATAACAATTGTTTATTCTACTTCTGCTTTTTTTTTTTTTTTTGAGACAGAGTTGCTCTGTCACCTAGGCCCAGGATGGAGTGAAGGGGAGCCATGTCAGGTCACTACAACCTTTGCCTCTCAGGTGCAAGTGATTCTCCTGCCTCAGCCCCCCAAGTAGCTAGAATTACAGGTGCCCACTACCATGCCTGGTTAATATTTGAATTTTTAGTAGAGACAGGATTTCGCCATGTTGCCCAGGCTGGGCTCGAACTCCTGACCTCGGGTGATCTGCCCGCCTCAGCTTCCCAAAGTGCTGGGATTACAGACATGAGCCACCATGCCCAGCCTATTCCACTTCTTTCCTTGGTTCTGGAGCTACCTGTGTGTAGCATCACCCACTCCCCTTAGCTCACCTCTTTCCAAGAGTACTAAGTAGGAACAGAGAAACTTAATATAGTTTTAGCATTGCAAGTGGGCCTTTTAAAAATAACTTTACAGTAAGTTATTATAATACATAAATTACAAATAGAATAAAATTCCCAGTGCCAGCATCGTACACAAAATCAAACAGTATCATAACTTAGATGAAGGTAAGGATAACATGTTTTTGAAAACTTTGATGAATGATTCAAAAAGTTCACCCGGTGATAAAGATGATACTAACATTGAAGATCCATGTGAGGAATTTAAGTAAAATTGTTTTACAAAATGTAAGAGTGGAAAAAAAAGTATTTCTAAATCAATATTTTATATAAAAATTTTTCAAATATGTTTTGGCAACTAATTAATCAACCACATGTTATAGGTATAATTTGACTATTTTATGTAACTTTAAAAGAGTTTATGTATTCAAATTGGTCACAATATTGTTTAACTTCTCATTGAAGAAAAAGGAAAATAGCCTGATACTTGGAGTTGCTTCATATTCAGATATACATGAATATCAAAAATGAAGAGATCTGATTAGATGAATACTTTATTACTGTGGTCTAATCTTCCCCCCTATTTTTCACATTCAGTTTTACAAAGATGTGTGAAGGATTTGACAATCCTTAAAGTATCTTGTTTTGTTTTTCCTTCTCAAAGTGTATTCAGAAAAGAATTCTCTTACTCTACTTTTATTATGTCTCAGGTGCCCAGAAAGAACCTGATTTTTTGAAACCCCCTTATCTATCTGCTATTACTTAATCTAAGTTTCTGTTTTCTCAAATGTAAAATAGGGGAAATAAATGGAACCATCCTCATAGGATTGACATAGAATTAAATAAGATACTGTACATAAGGCCCAGCCTAGCTGATTTCAATAAATGCAAGCTGTCATTATTAGGACGGTAGAGAGATCCAGCTTGCCATCTATGAAGTTGATCAGAGTCATCTGGAAGATCTCAGGACTAAGTCACAATTGTCAATACATGGAAAATGAATTCACTAAAGCCCATTAGTTCTCACATCAGGTCACAGGTAGGTAGCCAAATTGCACTAAATTTATTTTCATTTTAATGCGGGATATGTAGAGCAAAATCACTACCCAGAGTCTTGCTGAGCAAGTAGGGAACGTGCAAGTGAGAGCAAAGATGTGTGGTATTAACACCACACCAAAGTGCATGAATTTACTGAAATCTGGAGAAAATTTTCTCCCCTGAATTCAAAAAACAACACATTTGAAGACGTATACAATTCGATATAAATGCAATATATGCCTGAAGGACAACAAAATGATAAGAAGCTAACAATGAATAATTTAAGAATGCCACCAAGTTTCTAACAATGAGAAGTAACTTCCAAAAGTGGGAGGCTGAGAAGCAACTCTTAGGTAGATTTAATCCTATGTGACAGCTACTTAATTATGTACCTACCAACTGTGTATGACACATAGCCAGTTCTCAATACATATTTGTAGAGTTAATGGATGTTGTTGAATGCCTACATTTTCTGAATTAATTAGTAGCTTAAACCCATAATTTGTTAACCTACTTAAAAAAAAATCCCCTTTGTGGAAATTTCCTAAACTACTGAAACATGAAAGAACAAAATGGTGTACCCATCTGTTTACCTAGGTCATGTGACAAATAGGGAAACTGATTATTGAGTGATCACTAGAGTGAGGAATGGCACAGAGATGTTAATATTCCTTAGTTGGCTTATTGGCTTTTTTTTTTGAGACGGAGTCTTACTCTGTCACCAGGCTGGAGTGCAATGGGACAATCTCGGCTCACTGCAACCTCCAACTCCCTGGTTCAAGCCGTTCTCCTGCCTCAGCCTCCCGAGTAACTGAGACTACAGGCACGCATCACCATGCCCAGCTAATTTTTGTATTTTTAGTACAGACAGGGTTTTACCATGTCGGCCAGGATGGTCTCGATCTCCTGACCTCATGATCCACACGCCAAGGCCTCCCAAAGTGCTGGGATTACAGGCACGAGCCACTGCGCCCAGCCGAGTCGACTTCTTTTAACTACACTCTTCTCCAAGTTTTCATAGCACCTTATTTCCCGCCAATTTCATTTCACAGATTTCTAACAAGAGAATAAAGAAAGGAGGTAATTGTAACAATGTCGGAGGTGAAAGATGGAGAATTGCTGCTGGGGAGAGGAGCAGGTTGGGGCAGGATGCAAAAAGGTTGTACAGTCACTGTGGTCTATAGGGAGTGATTTGCAGTACCCCTTTTAAAAGCTCAGACCTTTATGGAACCAGAAATAACCACCATTCCTTCTTTTCCATTATATCAACGCATCTGAAGTATGCCTTTATAAAAGGCAAATATGTCTAAAAGGAACATACATGATTCACATAGAATTATTCTTCAAAATTCAAATAGCATCTGAAACAGAAGACAAATTCTAAGGAGAGTGGAAGAGTGAGGAGTGGGCAGGACTGAGAGGAGGAGTTAAGACCTGTGGGAGAGCTGTGCTGTGCCTGCCCCCAGAGAAATGAACACAGCAGCAAAGCCAGAGATCAGAGAGGGGAAGTGAGTGGACGCCAAGCACAGTAAGTAAACTCTAGCTTAGTGGGTAGGGAAGGCAGGGAAGAGGAAAGGATTTTTCCTCCAGGGTGGCCTTCCGAGGCTAGAGGTGTGACCCATCCAGAAAAACAGTGGGGAAACTCCAGGCTAGACCGCATGCTCTTCCAGTTAGTGTTCTGGAAGAAATTTGGAATCATTCTTCGGGTCATTAAAATCCAGGGAAATTTTCAGGGAAATTATCCTACCCACCACTTTGTAAAACCACTTACCATAAGAATAAACAAAAAGAATGTGGAGATGTTTCTTTAAAGGGATAAGAGGTATTTTTAACTGCCTTTCCCCATTTCCCCTTTCTACTGCCCGCACCACCAGCCCTTGCCCCAAGAACACACACATCTTGAAATATAAAGGATAGAAAGAGTTCAGGAATACAGGGCTTAAACAAATTTTAGTCTTTGTTAGACAACTAAATCTCTAGAGGCAAAAGAAGTAAAAATGAGATAAAATCTTGAGTGAAGTTCAGATTTCTTAAAATTTCAATTGATTAAACAGTTTGAGAACATGAGAATTTAAAAAAAAAAAATTATTCCTGAACTGTGCTTCAGATTCTATTAAAAATAAAAGGAAAATTTCATGCTTGATATGCATGCAATAAAATAAAAATTGTGTCATGTTTCTCAGGCAAGCACCACTATATACTCTTGCCCTTAGGAAAAAATAGCTAAAATGATGTAAAATGCTCCTTTTATTGAACAGCTTGGCACATCGAAAATGTATTCTTTGGAAGTTTGCCTTCCCTTGAGTATTATTTAAAATGTTACCATTTATTACTATTATGGTCTTCTTATGTAAAATATAAGTCTTGTGATGTAAGCATTATTTATTGCTGGTTTTTTATCACTTAGTAGTTCACCAACAATACTAATAAACAGAGAGGTTAAGGCAGAAAGATTACCTTCCCAGGAAGGGAAGTCATTTTCTAATTGATGTATTCTATCGGAACCCCAAAGTTGACAAACTTCTTTCCTAACAATACTATCAGAACATTCCTCTATTTTGTTTTACCACTCTCAAATCATACATTTTAGGGAAAACACAAATGTTTGACATGTTAATACCAAAGTTATGCTGTTTGAAAGGAAGAAAATTCTGCCATCTAGAATAGTCTGATGAGACAAATAACGTTCCCTGTAATTACAAATGATTCCAGCCATTGACTGTGGTTATAAACCCCAAGCTTATATCTACAGTAGTGACTCGCTGCCTTAAATTCTGTTCTCCAAATTTTGGCCTTTCTCATTTCTGTTATAATGAGCTTCTTTCCTAATGAAACTATCCGAGAAAGTTGAATGTGCTTAAGTCAATTTCATATTAATAGATAATGCAAAATATTAGCAAGAGACAGATTCCCAGAACAAGTCAAAAATTGTAGGAGAAATATGACTGCGAAGTCATCCTTCAGTGAATAGTTACTGAATCTCTACTACATGGTCAGGATCATTCTAGGGACTATGGGGGATACAAAGATTAAGAGGACCCATCCTGACTTACAGAGGCTTAAAGACAAGGCCAGCACCCTAAGGCCCATGGTGAGCATGCTATCGAAAGTATTTGATTCTCATGAAAAAAAATAAAAACTGAAGTCTAATTTATTTGAGCTTTTGAAATTAGAGGTAGCATGACCTAATGATGTAAGCAATGGGCTAGGACTGAAAGAACCTGGAGTCCAACTTCAATCTGCTGCTGACTGACAGGGACAAGCTGGTTATAGAAGTAGAAAGCACCACAGAGGGTGACCTATGATCTACGGAATGGTCTTCCACTGTGCAGATCCAGAAAATCAAGTTTCCTGGAGATACCCATAACTGATCAGATCCCAGAGAAGATTGAAGCTAACAAAATTTACAACAGAATGAATGATAAACTAGAATATCACTTTACTAATCAGGTTAATTGCCAATGCAATTCTATGGATCCACTGGCCCTAAAGAAAGACTAAATAAAATAAAACAAAAAACCCAAATCTCTCTCATCAAGAGTTACCTTCCAAGAGAAACAGAATTCTCCTACCGGCTGGACATACCAAACTCTTCTCCCTCTTGTGAGAAGAAACGAAAATAGCTCTTCATTTTCTGCAGAACAAAACCCAAAAACCTTGGCCTGGTAGTCAAAGTCTGCTAATGTCAGACTACGTGACTCCAGTGTTATCTCTTTTCTTTCTCCCATCCCTGCTCCTAGGCCCCCAGAATCCAAGCTCCAATCACACAAAACCTGGCATTCTTTCTCAATAGGCTATGCTTTCTCATGCCTCTACGACTTAGCAAATGTCTGATCCCACTTAGAAAGCTCTTTCCTTCTCTCTATACGATAAGAGTTAGATGGTCAACCCCCAAGTAAAAAATTTTCTGATTACTTTGTCTCCCACTTAGACCTGGGTCCAGCATACTTAGTTGCTTCCATTACACTCTGTTCATACCTTTCTTATAATAGGTATTTCATCCTGAAATAATCATTTTTATATGTTTGGTTTCTCTCCCCCTCCTCCACCCCAAGTAGACCATAAGACCTACAAGGATAAGGACCATGTTTCTCAATTTTGAATGTATGAAACCTAGCACTTGGTGGACTCAAAAAATGTTTGCTGACTGAATAACATGAGTCTACATTGAAAACCAAGTTGGTATCAGAAGGTTATACTGCAAAGAAAGAAACAGAGCAAGGGCGTTGAATATTCCCTGTGAGCAGGTCATCCAGCAATTCCAGCTTATGCAATCAACTGGATCCTAGGGCAATATCTCCCACAAAGACCATGGTGGCTCCCTCTCCCTTAGACTACATTTAAAACCCTGACAGATTCCTATAAATAATTCAACTGTTCATCAATCATCAGTAGGCAATAAAGCTGTGGAGATTACTTTCCAAGTCTGTACTCCTCAGGTTACCTGTCTCCTTGGGGAAGACTGGTTGCCTAAATGGTCACTTAAAAGGACCATTCTTATCCATCATGTGTTGATTACTACTAGAATCCATTTCCAAACATTCCTGGTATCCAACAATCTCAAGTATGTTATCCTTAAATTCTAGAGATACATGCTATTACAAAGTTAGAGCCAGACCTAATGAAAACTGTGACCTTGAAGAAATAATCTCTGAGTTGTATAGTTCATCTTAATGTAGAATGAAAACAATTAATGTAGTATTTTAGAAGTATCTTATTTTAATGTAGTATTTTAGAAGCATCTTATTTAAAACTTAACAGTGAGGCCATAAGGTAGTCACTGGCTTCTAGATCTGACTCTCAAGCCAGGCTTCTTTCATTATTTCAAAAAGCAGATCTCCATCTACCTTACAAAATGATTGTAAAGGTAAAATAAGGCAATATGTGTTGGTAGAGTGAACACATATGAGAGTTCTTTGAAAAGCCTCCACATAATATACTTGATTAATTAGGTAGAAAATAGACCACAGTTAGTGTGACCTGCGGTGTTTGTCCCAAGAATGTTCCTGAACATTCAGCTCACACATCAGTAATTAAGAACCACAAAAAGGAACCATTGTCTTACTTCTTTCTACATTCAAACCAGGCCAGGGCTCGATGAAGTCCTTGGCATTCTCCATGCCCACCAACCAGGGTATAGCCTTGCCTCTGAGATGCTGAAGGAAACGTGGAAATGTGTGCCTATTGTGGCCTAAGGATTGGGCAGAAAGTCTGGCATAACAAGCCAAAGGTTTTCTATTTCACTATGGCAAGATCGAGAATGGCAAATTCAGGTGACCAGGGCCACTGTTTTTAAAGTTCCTTAAGCCTATGTCAACAATGACACAAAAATTTGCCAGTTTTATATATATATATACATTTTATATATATATATGTGTATATATATATGTATATATATATATGTGTGTGTGTGTGTGTGTATATATATATATATATATATATATGATGGTGCCACGTGACATTGTAGCAATTTTTTTTTTTTTTTGAGATGGAGTTTCGCTCTTGTTACCCAGGCTGGAGTGCAATGGTGCGATATCGGCTCACTGCAACCTCCGCCTCCTGGGTTCAAGCAATTCTCCTGCCTCAGCCTCCTGAGTAGCTGGGATTACAGGTGCGCACCACCATGCCTAGCTAATTTTTGTATTTTTAGTAGAGACGGGGTTTCACCATGTTCACCAGGATGGCCTCGATCTCTTGACCTCGTGATCCACCCACCTCAGCCTCCCAAAGTGCTGGGATTACAGGTGTGAGCCACCGCGCCCGGCCATTGTAGCAATTTTAAATGAGAAAATTCTTTTTCTAAAAGAACACGCTTTTTCATCCTACTGCTGAATGTTCTTTGACAGAGTTCTTAGCTCCACACAGGATTTAAGGATACTACCATGCTCTAAATGACACATGAGATTTTGTCATTGTGAAAAGCACCCAAAATTCAATAGCTATGAGTATGAGAATATACCCCAGTCATTTCATCAAAAAAGAGTAGTCAGAGCCAACAACAATAAGATGGATCTACTAGTTTAGGGGTGTGTGTGTGTGTGTGTGTGTGTGACATTTTCTGTTACACTGCTTGGATTAGATAACCATGAATCAAGGACCAACTGCTCCAGAACACATTACTCTGAAAGTCAACTCAAAGACATAGTACCATGAAGGGCTCAGTTCCCTTGCCACCCACATCATACTTTGGAAAAGCTCTGAAGCTGAGTAAAGCATTCTGCTTAAGTCTTTACTCATTCAGAAAATTTGCAATTATTCATTGCTGATATTTAGAAATGGGATTTATTTTTATAGGTTAACCTTATGCCCCATGAACTTGCTAAATTAACTTACTAGTTTTAGAGTATATACATATTCTATAAGCCTCAAGCTACTTAAGTGCCTGTTTAACTGCGCTCTCCCACTTACTGTGTTAATTTATAACACTCTAATGGGTTGATCTTACTTTCTATTTCTATTTCTAAGGTCTTGAGCAAGTTTCAGCACCTGATTGATCATCTAGGACTAGAAAAAAATATATATGTCCTGTAACCTGCACTAGAGTACCAAATAACACAATTTGAAGATTGAAGCAATATCACCCCCAGTTTTTCTCAAACACTATTATGATCATAATAAGAAAGCAGTTACATGTCCCTCCTAGTGGTCTCCAAACCTCTCATTTCACATACTTACATTGGAATTAATTATTGTTTGAGTCAATTTACCTTAAAATTGTAAACACATAGAAACCAGAGAGTGTGAACTGAGGAAAGAAATATTGTAGTGCCACAAGAAGAGCCAATAGTGTTTAATTCTTCTCTCAGGTGTCTGAAGTTCATGTTAAGCAATGCGATAGAGTTAATATGCTAGGTAAAATTACTAATTTGTTATTTGTTTTTGTTTTACCAGATAATTCAGATTTATGACTAACCAAATGTGAGGATAACTTACAAACAGCCTAAATTATGCTTGGACTTGGAAGGAAATAATTTAATACTTTCTCCCCAAAAAATCTCTCTCTTTCCACCTCCATTATAATTTTTTAAATAATAATATTTCCCCATTGCTTAATGTGGGAAATATTTCATAAATAATAAGCAGTTCATGGGGCACATTAAAATATTACATTCCTTTTCCCACAAACTCTAGCACTTAAGAACTTTGAGCAAGGGATCCAGAATAGATTGAAATAAGCATAGAAGTCTTGCCCAGTTTCTAGAACTGTGTCATTTTTCTCCATCAAGATTAGCAGAACTCACTTTCTGAGTCACAGATTAAAAGTATAACACATTTACTTATTGCTGAAAATTCCAGTATCCAATTGATTAGCCAGCAAATAATCTTTGGAAACAGAAACACTGGATTGGTAAAAATTCCTGACATTTCTAGAAATCACCAAGCCAAATGCAGAAGTTTCAATTGCCATGGATTCCAAATATCATAACAAAAGTAAAGAAATAAAGAAACAGACCAGTCACCGAGACCAGAAAGCTCAGACTGTATTCATTTCATTCTCTGGTTCCTCTATCTAACAAAGAAAACCAAGTGATATGGTTTGGCTGTGTCCCCACTCAAATCTCATCTTGAATGGTAGGTCCCATAATTTCCACGTGTTGCAGGAGGTACCTGGTGGGAGATGATAACTGAATCATGGAGGCGGTTTCCCCCACACTGTTCTCATGGTATGAATATATCTCATGAGAGCTGATGGTTTTATAAGGGGTTTCCCTTTACACATGGCTCTCATTCTGTCTCTTGCCTGTCACCATGTAACATGTGCCTTTCACCTTCCACCATGATTGTGAGGCCTCCCCAGCCACGTGGAACTGTGAGTCCATTAAATCTCTTTTTCTTTATAAATTACCCAATCTTAGGTATGTCTTTATCTGCAGCATGAAAATGAACTAATACACCAAGTGTGGTAGTTGAATTAAAATTAAAACTAAATCTACATAGAGAATTCAACCCTATGAGTAAGTCATCATAATTAAACACACCAGATAAAGTTTTTACAAGACTACTTTAAATCTGAATTATCTGAATAATTACCTTAACTGGCCGTTTTATATTTCTTGCACAGCTTCTTAAATTTTAAAAGTGAATACATACAACTTAAATGTTTCTTAGGACTCACAAATGTAGGTGATGAGTTATTTTTAACACCTCTATTCTAAATCATTTAAACACACGGGATATATATCAACATTTTAGGAAGTCAGAATTTGAGCAAACTGAAAAGATCTCAAGAAACTGAATGAATTTCCATGTGGTGATTTTATGGCCAGAAAATGCTAAAGGAAAGCAATCAATGTGTCATCAAGCTGCACAGCATTCTTTAGACTGAGAGATAGCTGTTGGAGTTTTACTATTTCAACACAAAAGAATGTAACTAGTGCTCCTTAGGCTTCTATGCAAACAATCCAGTTGCCATGAGAGACATCAGGCGCTTCCTGTTGAGAATCTGCACAAAGGACCTAGCACAAAGCCAGGCAAACGGGGTGTGACTCAGTGCACCTAAGAGACTGTTAAAAGAGAAACTTTGGACAAATTTAACTTAACCGAGTTTAAGAGAGCAAAGGGTAATTCGCGAATGGGGCAGCCACCTCCCCCAACATAACCAGAACAGGTTTAGAGAGACTCTGACACTGCAACTTGGTGGAAGATTTATTGACAGAAAAAGGAGTGATGTACAGAAAACAGAGGTGAAGTACAGAAACAGCTGGATTGGCTACAGCTTAAAGTTTGCCTTATTTGGGCACCATTTAAACAGCTCGCCACCTGTGAGTGGCAAAAAGTCGGTGATTGGTACACGCAGGTTATAGCCTGATTACACATGCAGTTAGGTTACAGTTCACTATGTATGAAGTAACCTAATTTCAGCTGAACTTAAAATATGTAAGAAGGCAGCTTTAGGCTAAATGGTTTTTTTTGTTTTTTTGGTTTTTTTTTTGAGACGGAGTCTCGTTCTGTCACCCAGACTGGATTCAGTAGCATGATCTCAGCTCACTGCAACCTCCACCTCCTGGGTTCAAGCAATTCTCCTGCCTCAGCAACCCCCACCCCCACCCCACCTGCCACGAGTAGCTGGGATTACACCTGCCACCGCACCCAGCTAATTTTTCTATTTTTAGTAGAGACTGGGTTTTGCCATGTTGGCCAGGTGGTCTTGAACACCTGACCTCAAGTGATCTGCACACCTTTGCCTCCCAAAATGCTGGGATTACAGGGGTGAGCCACTGCACCCAGCCTAGGCTAAATTTAATTTAACAAGATGCCCCAAGCGTCTCTTCTTGGTAAGAGAGAACACATCTGTTTCAAAGAAAAGCTTTGAAGAAAGAGGCTGGATTCAGATACTGTTTCCCATAGTAACTAACACCCATGCCCCACATGTATGCATTGATTCTCTCTCATAGTGGTTAGGTTATTTCAGTCATGGAAATGCCACAGATGAATGTCAGAATGAACCAGTCTAACGTATTAAAGCAAACATGTTTTAAGGATGTCTTGGTATATTAAATTTTAATATTACATAGAATCTCAACTTTTCAAAAGAGAGAAATGACTCCATGAGGCCAAGATTTACATTCATACACTCCCACATACATAAAACTGCTACCAATGGCACAGTAAATCAACTAATTTCTTCCAGAGAAGGCTTTGTCTATGTTCAATTAAATTGTTTATTTGTATATGTGTACATATACTTCCCTTAAAAAATGTAGGAGGGTGACAGGTTTTCAAATGAAGTAGAAATCTAATCAGATCAGGATGAAGGCTTTGCACAACTTTCATAGCATGGTCTCTTAGGTAAATGACAATTTGTCTAAGTTATACTTCACTCAAAAGTTCAACCAACCATCTATTGCACATATACGGTATACTGGGCACTGGAAATACAAGAATCAAAAAACAGTCCAGCACCAAAGAGGCTTCCCTCTTCGTCAGAGAGACATAGGAGAAAGAGTTGTCATGAGATCTGTGAAAACTGTAAAAGAGCAAAAGATAAGGCACAGACTGAGATAGGGCTGCAAAGAAAAGTTTAGGCTCCCAGGGTAGGGGTGAAAAGAATTCAATAAGGGAAATATGTCTGAGCATCTTGAAGGATTGGCTGGCATTTAACACACAAACATGGCCAAGGGGAGGAAGGACATGTGGCCAGGTGGAGCAAACAACCTGTGCACATTCACAGAGGCATGAAATGGCACAGCATGTTCAAGAACCAGGAGTTGAACTGTCACTGGATTTACACTTAAGGCAGTTGTATTAATGTAATCTATAATTTCCTTATAAATAAACTGTGCATTAGAGCCACATTGCCGCTCTCCCTCATCTTTTTTAACACTCGAAAAAAATCCCACAAATTTTCTTTGAAATTTTACAAGATCGTCCAAAACACATCCTAGTGGAAAGTTACAAACACAATTACAGTAGACATAAATTCCTAATGACTTACAGTTGAATTTAAATTAAGAAGAAATCCTCTACAATTTATTTCTTTTCCATCACCCTTGAATTTTGGATTAAGTATTTCATTCAGTTCTTTATTCAGCAGCACCAGGCGGTAAAAGTTATTACTGGAAGCACAGTGCAGAGGTCAAGAGCTTTAGAACTGTACAGACCCCAGTTTGAATCCTGCCTTTGTTTCTCAGTTACTATGTGACCCTGGGTAAGTTTCTTATCTTCTTTACCCTCAGTTTCCTTGTGTGTATAACGGGCGTTATACTATCACATGATTCAAATAGATGGTCTGATAATTAAATAAGATTACGTGTAAGCCAAGTGTGGTGGCTCACACCTGTAATCCCAGTACTTTGGGAGACTGAGGTGGGCAGATCACGAGGTCAGGAGTTCAAGACCATTCTGGCCAACATGGTGAAACCCCATCTCTACTAAAAATACAAAAATTAGCTTAGCGTGGGGGTGGGCCCAGCTACTATAATGCAATCCCAGCTACTCGAGAGGCTGAGGCAGGAGAATTGCTCAAACCCAGGAGATGAGGTTGCAGTGAACAAAAATTGCATCACTGCACTCCAGCCTGGGTGACAGCGAAAGACTATGTATAAAAAAAAAAAAAAAAAAAAAAAGATTACATGTAAAGAGCTTTGCAGAGAGTATAATATGTGGTGAGAGCTCAATAAATAATTTTAAAATTACAAAATAAGACAAGGTGATATCGGTCTGTAAATAAATACAAGCAAAACTAGCAATTTATGCAATTACCCAAATAATTGAGAAATAATTCTTATTCTTCAGAAATAACCATCTATTTTAGATATGAAAAGTGATGTAGATTTCAGGTGAAAACAGTTTGGGATTTGATTTATCTAGTAACGTAAGTCAATTCTCTTTTTCCCTTTAAGTATATAAAATCCATCTAAATGTCTGTCCTCACCAAACCCCCTACATTTCTTGAACTTTGGTTCTCCCATTTTACTCTCTAGTTAAAAGATACTCATGTTGTTTACTATAAAGAGATGTCTAGAAGAAAAGTACTTATACACCAAGTGGACATTTGGATATTTGAGAAGCCTGAAAGTTCATATATAGCTTGGCACACTTAAAATACTGGGCAGTTGATAGAAACCCACAGGAACAGTTACCAAGGTAATCTTGAATAGATTGGCCTTGGTGTTCAGTAAATGCTATTGATTGACTCATTTATCAATTGGTATAGTCCAGTGCTTTTCAACTCCATCTGCATGTTCGAATCATCTGGAATCTTTTAAAATTCCTTACACCTTCTGGTAGAATTGGTCTAAGTAGTGTCCTTACCATCTGTATTTTTTTAAGTTCTCCAGGTGATTCAAATGTAATCCGGAGTTGAAAACCACTGGTGTGGCATAAGCTTATAATTTGAAAAATAAGAAAAGGAGAAAAGAAAATACTTGTTATATACAGGGACGATGAAGACAGTCACAGTCTGATTTTCGTTTCCATTAAAAGTTTTGAAAGGGGAAAATAATCTCTGTCATAAAATGTAATTCAATTTAACTGTAATGTTTACTGAATGCTTACTATATATATTGAATATTGTGCTAATAACTATCATAAATATTTTTTAAAAGTCAATAACAGTTATTGGCAGAGGAAATAATCTGGTTAGAGAGGCAATTAATACACACAAAAACATAATGAGAGATAACTGTAATGCAATAATATGAATAATTGAATAGTGATTCCAAAGCGCTTAAGGAGGTCAGGAGAAATGGCCAAAGTGGCTAGAATCTCTGGAGAAGCTGGAAGCTTGGGGAAACTGAGGTCTTGAAGAGGTAAGATTTGTAGAAACAGAGAGAAGAGAAGAAGGAACATCAGCATTTCTTTTGGGATGTGTAATATGTTGGGAAGAATTCAGTTTTCAAGTTGTTTTTCTAACTGAACCTCATTTGTGGCTACCTAGTTTAAAAGCATGAATAGCCTGGCCCTGCCTCCTACAAGGCTTTCCTTTCTTCATAATTCATTGCCTGTGTGGCATATGAACAAACACACACCATGATAAAATGACAGCCTCTTCCTGCAAAGGAAAAGTTTCTGAGATCAGCTCATGGAGAAAAACAAAAACAAAGAAGCAATCCTATAGAAATCAAATATTTTTAAAACTTGAATTTGTTTCATTTTCACTCATTGACCAAGTGGGCTTCCTGACATTTTATTTTCTTGGCTAATGTTCTTCAGTTTACCATTTGTCTTCATCCCTTTGATTTGACTGTGCCCTCCCTTTAAAGTGTTGGCAGTACTTACTTTAAAGTAGGTTTTAATCTTGGTTTAGAATTTTTTTTTCTTTAATTTGCAATTTGTGGTTGGGAAATGATCTGCTTTTTGTTTCAGATTGTTTAATGTTTTCCAATATAATATTCCTCTTGCACTCCAGTGGGTTCATTTGCAAAACATTTAATGTCATTTGTGTCTTTGAAGAACAGGGTATTTGGTTAGAACAAAAGTGAGCTCCTGCATAGAGCTTATGGTGGTTTATAATTGGTAAACTATTAACTTGACCAAGTTTGTGAACTAATAAAGGGAATAGGAAACTCTTAGATATTTACTCTTTTTCTTGTATCCATTAATTTATTCATTCAACAGCTCCTGCCTCTAAATAGCTTATAATTCTTTGGAGGGTTGGGAAGAAGTAGAAAAATATAAAAGAGAACCAGAACACAATATGAATAATACCATGATAAAGGTATGCACAGGGAGCTATGCGGAGGCCAGAGAGGAAACCCTTCTCAGAGTGGTGCCTCTGCTATAGTCAAAGCAAAGTGTTATAGCTGAACAAGTAAAAGAGAAAAGACCACCTCAGGCCTTCAGAGGAAGCAATACGTACAAATGCCTAGATTCACGTGATGTAATGAAACTTAGAGAATAGAGGAAGTGGTAGGACGAAGTGAACAGGAGTCAAGTACGAAAGACCGAGTATGCAATGCCAAAGAGCATGAACTTAACTCTGTAACAACATGGAATCACTGAAGTACCTTAGGCAAGGAAGTGCACAATCTGACTTACAAAGGTTGTGATTTGGAAAACCGACTGAGGGCAGGGAGATCGGATGAAGTAGATGCAGCAATCTGCTTGAGAAATAATAAGACTATGAATCATAACAGTAGAAATTCAAATGTAGAAAAAGGGATGGATTTGAGAGGCAGTAGGAGGCAGAACTGACAAAATTTGGTGAATGAGTTGATGAGGTTAGGTATGAGAACGGAGAAAGGGCAATCAAGAACGTTATCTAGCTTTCTCGATCAGGACACTGGATGGATGTGATGCCTGTAACTAAACTATTCACTCTTACACTCATTGTGGCTTCCATAGATTTTGCTAGGAAGAGAAACAAATGTGTTTAGGTAATAATGGATGTTTGAGTAATTCATTCATGATCTGATGTATTCAACTGGGCAAATTTTCATTCACACTTTTATTTAGATGAATCTGAATTGAGTAGTTCTTCCTTTTAATCTGTTAAAGTAAATCAGCCTAAGAATTAGACTAGAAAGTGCATCCTTTCCATATGAATCATCTAAGGACATTTTCCTCCAACTGTTAAAACCATAGACCTCTGATACCACGTCTCATCCATTTGTTTTAGGTTTTGTTTTATTTAATCTAATTTTGTGATTTTTGTTGTTGCTTTTAGGAAGATTTTACTTTTTAGAGCAGTGGTAGTTTGGGAGGAAGTTACAGACCACACATGCATAATCTCCACTATTATCAATATTCTCCAAGTGATACATCTGTTACAACTGACGAAACTGCATTGACACATCATCACCCAAAGTACATATTTCTTTAGGGTTCACTCCTGATGTACAGAGTGTTTGGACAAATGTGTATTGACATGTGTCTATTATGATAGTATCATACAGAGTAGGTTTACTGCCCTAAATCATCCATCTGTTTTAACCTCTGAGTCTAGAAAAGAGACAACAGGCAGCCATCACCTTGAACTCAGTCAGGATGTCAATTGACTGTTGAATTTCATTGTGTCGAGGATTGGTCTACTGTAGCTTACTGATACTGTAGGCCTTCATGGGTACCTGGAAGACATTAAGCCAGAATCAGGGTCTGAGGAAACAACTTTTCTTATGTTAAATATGTTATGCTACCTTTTTTCTAACATTTTCTAAATATTTTTCTAATGTTTGCTACGTTTAGAAAGTAAAGGAATTTGAAAGAGCAAGAGACCAAAAGAAAATGGGAAAAAGGTCTCCTATGAAATAAGAATAGGTTTATTCCATAAAGAACCTAATGGTCTAGAGGACTGCCTGGCACTTGTTAACCGATTCTGTATGTCAGGAACCAAGTCAGATCCCTGCCCTAGCAGAATGTACAGACTAGTAAAAAAGATGGACATTTTTAGAAGAATTATTTTCCTTCAGCTTTACTGAGGTATAATTGACAAATTAAAATTGTATATGTTCAAGGTGTACAACATGATGTTTTGATATTGGTGTATACTGGGAAATGATTACCACAATCAAGCTAATTAGCATACCTATCACCTTACATAATTACCATTTTCTTAGGGAGAAGCAAGAACACTTAAGATCTACTCAGTAAATTTCAAATATGCAGAACATCATTTTTATTAACTATAGTCACCATGCTGTACCTTAGGTCTCCAGAATTTATTTACCTTTTAAGTGGAAGTGTGTGCCTTTCAGACAGCATCTCTGCATTTCTCTCATCCCTCAACTTGTGGTAACTACCTTTGTAATCTCTGTTTCTATGAGTTTGACTCTTTTAGGCTCATAGAGATTATGCAACATTTATCTTTCTGTGTTTGTCTTGTTTCATTTAGCATAATATCCTCCTGGTTCATCCATGTTGCCACAAATGGCAGGATTTTTTTCTTAAGGCTGAAAAAAATTACTCTTATCTTACACCATATACAAAAGTCCACTCAAAATGTGTAAAAGACCTAAATATAAGATTACGTTCTCTTGGAAGAGAGGAAAAGCTCCTGGACATTAGCCTTGGTAATTTTTTTTTTTAAATATCATACCAAAATCTCAGGCCAAAAAGCAAAATAAATAAATGGAACTACATCAAACCAAAAAGCTCTGCATAGAAAGGAAACAATCAACAAAATGAAACAGCGGCCTGTGGATTGGAATACATCTGATAAGGGGCTAACATTCTAAATTTTATAATGAACTCATACAGCTCAAGAGTGAAAAAGCAAATCATCTGATTATAAAATGAACAAAAGACATGTTTCCAAAGAAAACACAAAAATTGCCAATGGATGTATGAAAAGATGCTCAACATCATTAATCACCAAGGATATGCAAATCAAAACCACCATGAGATACCACCTTTCACTGTTACGATGGCTGGTATCAAAAAGTCAGAAGATTACAAATGTTGGTGAGGATTTTGAAAAAAGGGAACTCTTACACACTGTTGATGGGAATGTAGATTGATACAGTCATTATGGAAAATAGTAGGGAGACTTCTAAAGAAATATAAATTAGAACTACTATATGACCCAGGAATCTATTTTCCAGGCATATAGCCAAAGGAAATAAAATCACCACCTTGTAAAGATACCTGCACTCCTATATTCATTGCAGCATTATTCACAAGAACTAAGATATGGAAACAACCTAAGCATCTGTCAATGGGCAAATGGAAAAAGAAACTGTGGTACATATATACAATGGAATATTAGTCAGTCCTAAAAAAGAACGAGATTTTGCCATTTGCCACAATATGCATGAGACTGGAGAACATTATGTTAAGTGAAATAAGCCAGACAGAGAAAATAATTTTTAAACCAAATATACAGAAATTGCAAAATAGTGTTTACCAGTGGTTGGGAAGGGAGGAAACAGGGAGATGTAGGTCAGAGGATACAGAGTAGCAGATATGTAAGACGAATGTCTAGTGATCTAATGTACAACATGAGGACTTAGGTAATAAAGTTGTTTTGTGGCTAAAATTCATGCTGAGTAGCTTTAGCTGCTCTTGCCACAAAAACAGAAACAAAAATAGCAAACTGTGTGAGCTGATGTATATGTTAATTTGCTTCACTACAATAACCTGTTTACTATCTATATGTATTCTATTACATCATGTCGTATTTCTTACATATGCGCAATAAAATGTGTTTCTAAAAATACACTTAACCAATAGTGAAAGTTTGCTGAAAATTAGGAAAAGGAAGGTATGGTATACTATGGAAGTAAATAGCAGATTATCTAACTGAAAGGATCAAACCTAATGCAAAGGATCATAGATCTTCCAGAGGAAAAGATGTTAATGCTTAGGCTTCGGTGCACTGGGGTCAGGGAAATGGAGAGTGCTCCAGACAGAAAGAAGGGTTAGAGACTACTGTTGGTAAACTCAATGATGGCACTTCAGGTTGCCTCATGGAGAGAAACCATGATGGGATACCAGTTTGTAAAGGACCCGAAAGAATGTCAGAAAAATGAAACTCTTCAAATACGCTGAGGCTTCCAGCAAATAATCATGGTAACAAAAACAAGAAGAGGTTTTCATGTACTCATTAGCCATTTTTATGTCTTCTTTGGAAAAATATCTATTCAAATCTTTTTGCCCATTTTATAATCAGGTGATTTGTTTCTCCACTCTTGAGTTGTATGAGTTTTTTATAAATTTTGGATATTAACCCCTTATGAGATATGTGGTTTGCAAACATTTTTTTCTAATCTGTAGGTTGCTGTTTTGTGTTGTCGATTGTTTCCTCATTAACCACTTCTTTCTTTAACCACTTCTTGTTTTTAACTATGATTTTTCAATGATGCTTAATGTATTAGGGTGAATCTTTGTACCTGCTTCTTTATCCGTTGAAAACAGTGATCTTTGAATTAAAAACTAGAGAACAATTTAAATAGGATATAAAATTCCAAAATGGCAAAAAATAGAATAAAATAAAGTGTCTTTTATAAATTTGATCAAGTTTCAAGGCTCCATGAGTCCCTATTATACATTTGATAAAGTTTCCTGGCTCAAAACTAGAACACTGAGAAACCTGATATAAAGTAGATCACAATTTGATTATAAATCATTTTAGAGCATAGAGGATATGCCTTAAGAATAATTTCCAATGTGAAAACGAAACCATAAAAAGTAAACATGATAATGATTCAGTACAAGATTCTGCAAGGTGGCAGCCAAGTCTTCCAACAAGAAAACACAAAGTGAATTGTCAATTGCTATTACATTATTACACATGTATATTACACTGCACAACTGATATTATATTATAATGTAAAATATTAATATTTTAATGAAATACACAATAATATATTGATAACACAGTATATTACATTATAGTAATATTACATATTGTATTAACCAGGGTTCAAAGAAACAGAAACAATAGGACATGTATCAGAGTCACCCCTAAGGCTGTAATGATGCAGCTGTCCACTTTCGGTCGTATCAGCATAATATGCAAACCCACCTCTAAACTAGCCTCAAGATCTGTCATTTAGTTGATTGTAAGGAATGTCACTTGATGACAGATTGCACAGTCCACACTCAACCTTATGGCTAGGTGTGTCAGACAACACTGAATTCATAATGGAAGCTCATATCACATAAGATCTTGGTGTCCCGTGGTTAGGCATTTAGTCTCTGTGCAGTCAAGTAGCAAGCCAAAAACTGTTTTGAAAAGGAAAATAATTACTCGAAGAAGAGAGCATAGAGAGTTCCAAAATCCTACAGATCCGCACTGTGATTCTCCTATTACTTGCCAGAAGCTCCAAACAGCAACCCTATTTGCTGTGCACATATTATCATTGGATCTGCTGGAACATAAGGCCAAGGTGTTAGGACAGCATCGCTGAAGCTGGAATTGCTGCAGGTTCCCCTTTCTGGTCCACATTCAGAATTGGCAGCCTGTTGGGTAACTCAGTACATAGGTGGGAGCAGTACACTCAAATGTAGCATATGTGACCTCAAAAAAATTTTTAACTGCATACAAAGCATTTTACCTCTTTATTCATGGTAGATGGTGCTAGATGCAGAAACTTATCTCCTTATTCCAGACCATTGAACCCCTAGAACCTCACTGAATTTTTGTAGGGTTTATGTCCCACTCTCTAGTTTATGTATTTCTTAGTAAGGCACCTGATGTGCTACTTTCTGCTTACTAGAGCCAATCAGTGTTATTAATGTAGAAGACCAGTGTCCCCTATATTTCTGTGCAATGTCAAGCTAATCAATTTCTCTGTGGACTGTGTAATAGCAGAAAGCAGAATCGACATAGCCCTGACTCAAGAGGGTGACGTCTACTCCTGGCTGTGCCAGAGAAAAGCAGACTGCTTCCAGTGGCCTTTGCATATTGATATGAAAGAAAAGCCATTTTTCAGGTCACTAGCTACAAGTGCCAGGGGCTGTGTTTATTTATTCCAGTAGGATCCATTTTTTGGATAGCAGTTGAAGTTAGAATTACCTCCCAATTAAATTTATTCTTCAAGATCCATTCAATGTCTGTACAGACCAAACAGGTAAGTAAAACGGGTATGTGGTAGGTATCACCCTGTACATTTTGAGTCTTTGACAGTGGCACATATCTCTGCAATTCATCCCAGGTTTGCAATATCACTTCTGGTTTATCATCTTTGTAGTAATGGGAAGTTTCAGGAGCTTCCACTTTGTCCTTCTTACCATAATGGATCTTACCCTAGGAGCCATAGAGCCAATGTAGAGATTCTGAGAGTTACCGAGTATGTCTATTCCCATTATACATTCAGGAACTGGGAAAATAACTACAGGGGGGTCAACTGA
Organism: Cacajao melanocephalus; assembly: GCA_963573385.1. Lineage (NCBI taxonomy): Eukaryota > Metazoa > Chordata > Mammalia > Primates > Pitheciidae > Cacajao > Cacajao melanocephalus. The sequence goes on from CAUYLG010007355.1 coordinate 74,073, forward strand.
CCAACTGGGCTCACTGTGACTTAAACCTGGGCTCAGACATCATATGTATCTTGAACACTGAATGCCCCCATTTTAACTGGTGGGCTACCGTGGGTAGTTTAGGTCACAGGAGTTAACATAATTAAAAGAGAGTATTTAGTCATTACTGAAATATCTGGACATTTCCTTTTCCACAGTGCTTAGTCACTCTAACAAATAACCACGGGTTTCTTTGAGAAAACACGTGGAGGAAGATTGATATAGTATTTACTTGCAGCAATGATGCAGAATCCTTCCTCAAGGAGACCTGGACTCCCCTTCAATCAAGGGGCTCTAAATCTGTGAATTAACTTAGGTCAGAATACTTGTCGAGTGTCCCTGACTCTCCATGATGGCAACTTAACTCAGATTTTTGGCTGTAAGAACTAGAGTTTCTCAGGCTGTGTGCGGTAGTTTATGCCTGTTGATTCCCAGCACTTTTGGAGCCCAAGGTGGGAGGATTACTTGAGGCCAGAAGTTTGAAACCAGCCTGGGCAACATAGTGAGACCCTTTCTCTATCAAAAAAAAAAAAATCAGACAAAAATAAATAAAACAAAACAACTGAATGCCCGTAGTTCTAGCTATTTGAGAGGCTGAACAGGGAGGACCACTTGAGCCCTGGAGTTTGAGGTTGCAGTAAGCTATGATCACATCACTGCACTCCAGCCTAGGTAGCAAAGTGAGACCCTGTCTCTTAAATGTGTGTAAAAGAAATAGAGATTTTTTTTTTATTATTTAGATAAAGCAATATACTAGCAGACTGCCCACCTATTTCATTTTTAGGAACACCATGGTCAATTAGCCACCACCAAAGATCTCTGCAGCCTAACACTTTTTGATCACTAGTATGTCTGCTGCTCTTTATAGTGAATGTGCATACCTTGTGTTTGGTGGATCAGCATTGCTACTTGGCCTCTACTACTCCAGGAATCCATCATCCCCATTGATGTCAGAATGCCCATATCAATGGCACATCCTCCATGGTCATAGTTAGTTTACAAATGAGAGCAACCACAGAGGTTTGCAAGGACCCTGGTGATTCCTTCACTAACGTACAGTTCAAAATCTTTTCTTTTCTTTCCTTTTTCAACTTTTAGGTTTGGAGGTATGTGTGCAAGTTTGTTACTTGGGTAGATTGCATGTCCCTGGGGTTTGGAGTACAAATGATTCTGTCACCTGTATTGCATGTATTAGGGTGAATCTTTGTATCTGCTTCTTTATCTGTTGAAAACAGTGACTGTTGAATTAAAAACTAGAACAGGTGGTGAGCACGGTACCCCATAGATAGTGACCTTTGAATTAAATAGTGACCTTTGAATTAAAAACTAGAGAATGAGTGGTGAGCACGGCACCCAATAGATAGTTTTTCAGCCCTCACCCTCCTCTTAACATACTATCAAATTAAAACAAAATAACAAGAAATAAAATTTTAAAAAACCAAGTCTTAGTGAAGAAGATATCTTCTGGGCTTTCTAGAGAAATGTAGTCAGGAATGAGTGAGCAGTTTGTGCACGATACATCCACTTCAACATTCCTATTTTCCTAAGTCTTCTGATTCCCTCCTCATCATGCCTTGGAAGCTGTGGCATCTCAGCATCATTAGATGCAGGCAGTAGTGTGCTCACGCCAGCTCACTCCAGCTCTCAAGAGTTTCGTGAGCCAGTTGTTAAATACAAACATTATTTTTAAATTAAACATATAAATTTACAACTTCAGTAAAAAAAGAAATCCCCTACCATAGAGAAAAAAAATAAGGAGCTTAGCTATCTTGTCCTGGGATTTTCAGGTTTAAAATGAATCTCTCTGGAGACACTGTAACATCGGCCTACTTCCTGAAGGTTTAAGGTTATGATTTATTTTACCTTTATGGTCCAGGGACTCACCAGCTGAGAAATTAACAAGCAACTATATCTTTCTAAGGCCACAGTTTACTCATCTAAAAGATATAAATAGTACTACCCTCCCTGAAAGGGTTATCACGAGAATTGAATGTGACAATATATTTTAAAAGCATATTGCACAATGCAGAACATGTAGAAAATTCTTAATAAATATTAGCTGTTACTATTATTCTGTGAGAGAAAAACATGACTCATTACCATGAGTTCTACCTACAAAAGTGTGACACGGCCATCATACACTGTACAGAGTGCCAGGACAAGAGCCCTCAAACTCCAAAATGTCCCAGGGTCAGTTTTTGCCCCATGACTTTTCTGAAGCAGCTGTGCTCTCTCAAGTTGACGGAAGTTTTATACCTTCGGCTCCTCTGATGGGGCTACGTGCATACTCACGGCACTGGCTAAATTTGTCCTCAAAGCAGCTTGACTCTCTAACCTCGAGTAAACTCAGCAATCCAGGGCCCATGACAAATGCGCAGTAAGGACGACGTTACAACAGAGGCGTTGCTTGATTTATTGTGTCTTATGAAATAGAAACCTCTTCACATCATGGGAATTAGTGATGGAATTTTAAAAAGAATAACAAAATGAATTCAGGAACAGAAGAAAAAAATGCCTGAGTCCAACTCAAAAAAAAAAAAAACCTTTCTAATAAAAAATGCAAACCAGATGCAGTTAGAGATGACTGATAATTAAGGATGATAAATGACTAATGTTTTCTATTGAATTACCAAGTGCACAGTATTGTTCCTACATGAGGGAACGGTTTACATATGGCTGCTGGGCTATCTTTTCGCCTAAATTTGATTTCACAGGCAATTTTCCCATTCCCAATGTGTGCGCTGTCTCCCAGAGTCCTATATTTCCCTCAGGAAAGTGACTCTTACCTTTCAGAGGTCTCTTTTATAAGAATGGATGGGCTAGATTATGAGTAAATATTCTCTCCAATGAAGCCACAATAAGGAGAATACAAACCCTGTTTCCTCAGTGGAGTGATGCATTAGCACAGAGCTACCCATATTCCCAAACCCAGTCTCTCTTGAAACTGAGATGTGTTTTGTTCAGCAGGGGTTAGGTGCACAATCTATGATTAAACTTTGCTTTATTTATTTATTTATTTATTTATTTATTTATTTATTTTTTGAGACAGTGTCTTGCTCTGTCGCCAGGCTGGAGTGCAATCTCGGCTCACTGCAATCTTCCCCTCCCTGGTTCAACCGATTCCCCTGCCTCAGCCTCCTGAGTAGCTGGGACTGTAGGTGCTCATCACCATGCCCGGCTATGTTTTGTTTGTTTGTTTCTTTCTTTCTTTTGTATTTTAGTAGAGATGAGATTTCACCATGTTAGCCAGGATGGTCTCGATTTCTTGACATCGTGATCCACCCGCCTCGGCCTCCCAAAGTGCTGGGATTACAGGTGTGAGCCACCATGCCTGGCCTGATTAAACCTTTCTTTAAAGCCCAGAACGATCTCTGACTCTTACCATATTTATCATGAATGCAGTCTCTTTTCTGAGAGTTCTAGTCTGTGCCACATAACTTAGTATTAATGCTGATTTTACTAGTAACAACTGCTTAATCTATGCTAACACTATCTCACCAAACTAGGTTGTGAAAAAAGTAGAGACTTGATCTGCTGCCTGCATTCACTTAATGCAGCACAAAGAATATCCTCAACAAACATTCAATGATCGGCTGATGATAGAGGTTGTTCTAACATAATTATTAGAATTATGTTAATATTCAACTGAGACAAATAGCTTCCACCTTGACCTGGTTTATGTAACTTCAGGATTTTTTTAGACATGAGATGATCACGTTAACCATGTAAGAAGGAAAGTTTTAATAAAGAAGAACAAGCTCTCTAGGCTCGGTGGCTCATGCCTATAGTCCCAGCACTTTGGGAGGCCGAGGCAGGCGGATTACTTCAGGTCAGGAGTTTGAGACCAGCCTGGACAATATGGCAAAACCCCATCTCTAAAAAAATACAAAAATTAGCCAGGTGTGGTGGTATGCACCTGTAATCTCAGCTACTCTGGAGGCTGAGGCAGGAGACTCACTTCAACCTGGGAGGCAGAGGTTGCAGTAAGCCAAGATTATGCCACTGTACTTCAGCCTGGGCAACAGAGAAAGACTCTATCACAAAGAGAAGAAGAAAAGAAGAAGAAGAAGAAGAGGAAGAAGAAGAAGAAGAAGAAGGAGGAGGAGGAGGAGGAGGAGAAGAAGAAAGAAGAAAAGAAGAAGAAGAAAGATGGTAGAAGGAGAAGATAGAAGAAGAATGAAGAAAAGAAGAAGAAAGAAGAAGAAGGAAGAAGAAGAAAGAAGAAGGAGAAGGAGAAAGAAGGAAGAAGGAGAAGAAAGAAGAAGAAAGAAGAAAAGAAGAAAGAAGGAAGAAGGAGAAGAAAGAAGAAGAAAGAAAAGAAGAAGAAAGAAGAAGAAGAAGTAAGAAGAAGAAAGAAGAAGAAGAAGAAGAAGAAGAAGAAAGAAAAAGAAGAAGAAGGAGAAAGAAGGAAGAAGGAGAAGAAAGAAGGAGAAAGAAGAGAAGAAGGAGAAAGAAGGAAGAAGGAGAAGAAAGAAGAAAAGAAGAAGAAGGAAGAAGAAGAAGAAGAAGAAGAAGGAAGAAGAAGAAGAAGAAGAAGAAGAAGAAGAAGAAGAAGAAGAAGAAGAAGAAAAAGAAGAAGAAGAAGAAGAAGAAGAAGAAGAAGAAGAAGAAGAAGAAGAAGAAGAAGAAGAAAAAGAAGCAGCAGCAGCAGCAGCAGCAGCAGCTAGTAGTCAAATGATAACTTCCTTCTCTCCCTGAATATTCCTATTTAAAACTTAACCTTAGCCTTTCCCAGTCAAAGTTGTTGTGTATCATTTATTGTCATTTGATATTGTCAGCTGAGTCATTAAATCATCACTCTAATGTACAGAAGAAAACAATGTTTACTTTATATGTGTTGAAGGAAAATCTGCCCCACTGTGGAATAAAGGAAATGAATATATTTCTCTTAGAAGAACAATTTTTTTTTTTTAAGTAGCGACAGGGTTTCACCATGTTGGTCAGGCTGGTCCCAAACTACTGACCTCAAGTGATCCACCCACCTCAGCCTCCCAAAGTGCTGGGATTACAGGCATGAGCCACCATGCCTGGTGAGACAGGGGTCTTGTTCTTTCACTCAGGCTGGAGTGCAATGGCATGACCATGGCTCACTGCAGCCTTGACCTTCCAGCCTCAAGCTGTCCTCCCACCTCAGCCTCCAGAGTAGCTGAGACTACAGGTGCTTGCCACCACATTGGGCTAATTTTTTCATCTTTTTGTAGAGACAGGGAGTCAAACTCCTGGACTTAAGTGATCCTCTTATCTTGGCCTCCCAAAATGTCAGAAGTACAGGCATGAGCCACCACACCCAGCCAGAAAAGAAATCTTCATTTCTCCAGGGCACCCACCCAGCTAGGGCCAGTAATACTTTCTAACCAGGCAGTAAGAGGAGTTTGGTTTAATTCAACTTATTACCCAAAAATATTCTATGGGGAAAGATTTAGAGAATTTTTCATGTGGATTCCTATTCCTATTAATTATCTTGGACAATAAAACTTTCTTTACATATACTGCCTTGCTTGTAAAAGAGAAAGGATTTTGCGCTCCAGATAGAGGTTTCCAGTAAATGTTGACAGAATTAGATGAAAGAAATTACACAGAAAGAAACATAATCTATTGGAGCCTCTTATCTCCTTTGTATGTCCACATGCCCTGTTTGATTTCCTCGTCACATTCTTTCAAAGCCCAATTATTGAACATTTGGAACAGCGCAGGTTGGATGCCGCAGTGATGACAAAGTTAAAGGAAAGTCGCTCTTCAGTTCAGCATCAGACAGCCAAATCACTCTGTTAGTTTTACATGCAAAAATTGGCCCCAGCTGCTCAGACTTCTTTTGGCTCCTGATTCAGAACACTAAATAAAGACAAATAATTAATCAGCCCATTGGAAAGAAAGTAAACAAATGTCATGTGATTTAGAGACAGAGGTTGCAATAGTTTGGGTCACCAGAAAGTTACTGCATATCTTCTTTCAGACTTTTCTTGTGAAGTGTTGGGTTAAATAGGGCAACTGAGCCAAATTCCCCTGAAACACTCCACAGAGTCTGGATCTGGCTGTGGGATCTATGTCTTTACACTGCCATGGCCAGAGAAAAGATTACTCAGATTGACTTTCGATATTTGCAAAACCATCTATTGACTAATAGTCTGATTTTTGTGGAGGTGATCAGAATAGAGAGGGGGTTCTCCTTCAGTATTCTACAAGTTGATTTTTCTATTTAACTCCTCACAGGTGGAAATGATTAGCTGCCAAAATTAAATCCGTTTTGATTCAGGTAGTAATTAGCCAACTGCTAATTATAAAAACTCTACTGATGTAGGAGAGACGCACACATAGGACATTAGACATTTCTCATTTATATGGTACCTGTACCATAAAAGCAACAATTCTATGATGAAAAGATAGAGGCTATAATTATCAGTGCTTTTTTAGGCAATGGGTATTTACTCAGGTTTAGAGGCAAAGGTTTAAAAGGATTGTGTTTTGAAGTTTTGTGGAGTAAAAACCGCTAGCTCATCTTTTTCATTTGCAAGTTGCAGAAACCCGACTCAACCTAGCTCAAACTAAAGGAATATCTGGCTGGCATAATTGAGGAAGTCAACATAGGAACTGACAGTGCTTGATCCAAAGGTTCTATCTATCTATCAATGCCATTCAAATTATCTCTTTTCTCTTGGCTCAGTGGTCTCTTGATTTGGCTTCATTTTCAAAAAGACACATTCACTGATGGCACTATGTGGGCACAATTATTGTCACCATAGGCAGATATGGCCTGGCTCTTGTGTCCTACAATGATCTCTGATTTGTCAAGAATAGGACATATGCCCAGCCCTAGCAAAAAGGGAACAGTCAAGCCAGACTGTAAGAGCTGTAACTGGGAGACAGACGGTTCTCATAAGGAAATGTGGGTTCTGCTACCAGAAGAGATAGAAGACATCACTACACATATCTTTGTATCCTGTTTCTCTCTACCTCCAACCTCCAACCCCCCACAACCTGCTAACCTTACTAGCACAGTAAGCAGAAAAAAGAGATGCATACAATTCTAATTGTCAAAAATATAGTGGCAGAAGCAGTTAATGTTCACCAACCATATATGCATACTCATAAAATACATTTCTCAGCCTTTCCTGCAGTTCTTTGGAACCCTTTGACTAGATCTGCCCAAATACACTGAACCACAGTGACACATGTCACTTCTGGGCTAAGGCAGTTAAAGGCCATGTGCCTTCTCCATCTTCCATCTTCTTTGCAACCATGACCTTGGATAATCTATGGTCCAAATGGATGGCCAAACTTGACCCACATAAGCAAAAAATAAACTTTATTTTATTTTGGGGGGAAACTTGGGGATTTGTCCATTGCAGCAGCTAGAGGTAATTACCTTCACTACAATATTACCATTTATCAGCAGGCTGTATCAGTCCATTCACACATTACTATAAAGATCTACCTGAGACTGCATAATTTATAAAGAAAAGAGGTTTAATTGGCTCATGGTTCCACAGACTGTACAAGAAGCATGGCTGGGGAGGCCTCAGGAAACTTACAATCATGGAGGAAGGTGAAGGGGAAGCAGGCAAGCCCTACGTGGCTGAAGCAGGGAGAAAAGAGATGGGGAAGGGGGTGCTACACACTTCAAACAATAAGATCTTGTGAGAACTCACTATCACAAGAACAGCAAGGGGGAAATTTGTCCCCATGATCTCATCACCTCCCATCAGGCCCCTCCTCCAACACTGGAGATTACAATTCAACATGAGATTTGGGCAGGGACACAAATCCAAGCTGTTTCAAAGCCATTGCAGAGCGATAAGAACTAGCAGTTAAATACAGCCTTATTTATGGATCTCGCATAGTCATTTCAATGTAAAGCCTTCTTTGCATCGACAGTTTCCTTTAATAAGAGAGTTAAAAGCAGTTGTTTTAAGGTATCTTGCATGTGTCTTCCTGATTAATTTACAGCAATATGTGTTTTCCTTACACAGAGCACTTAATTGGCATTTAGAACACAATAGCAGAAACTCGACACCCTAAAAAGGATGTTCAGCTTATGTTAAAATGATTTTTTGAGGTCTTCTGAGAACTTTTCTAAAATGAATCATTTGTCTTATCAACTATTATTTTTTAAAAATTAATAAAATGTTTGCTGATGGAAGATAATCAGGAAAATCAATTATTTCTATATACTTCAATAAATTAAAAAATGGACTTAATGAATACTGACTTTTAGATTTTTTTCTGGCAGCTAGTCTTGAACATAATTATTTAATTATTTGTTTTTTTAATTTGCCTTTTTTTCCTGTAGTCTGGTGCAGGCAGGATCCAGTTCACTGAGGATTCTGGTGAATTAAGTAAGTTACTATTTACGTAAGTTTCATTGAAATATAAAATTAAGACTCTGTCATTTTGGATGTATGTTCTATCCGATTGAGGAAAATAACACATAAAAAATAATTCTTAAGAAAAAAAAGCCAGTGGAAGATATTTTACATTAAGAATGTAGAAAAGCAGATATTGCCCTATGGCCTAAGCAGCAAAAATAATAAAGAGCTAACTCCTAAGCCCTAGTGTCTTTTCTCTCCATTTGAATGGCCTTCTTGGTAATTTTTCTTAGCTTTAGGTAATATTTAAAGTATTTGAGCTGAGATCATTCCACACCTACCCCAAGAAGTCTACCTTGATGAGAAAAGTCTAGATATAACTTGTTCATTCAACAAACATCATGCTCCTGTCAGATGAAACAAAACCTGTGCCCTGTGCTTAAGAAAGCTTCAGTCCAAAGGAGCACATGCTATCTAGCGATTATGGGTAATAAGAAGTGCTGTGAGAGCATTAAGCACAGAGACACATACAGAAGTTGGAGAAGGCATCCCTAAGGAAAAGATTTCCCACCCTTGTCCTCAGGGACAACCTTCCTGGTGAAAATGCAAAAGAAGGGGATTCCAGGCAGAGAGCTCAAGCACAGAGGGAAAGAGAGCCAGGAGGTTATCTGGTTGCATGTCTTATGTAATCAGGACATTCAGGAATCTATTTGGCACCAACTAGCAGCTCATCAAACATCTTTTCAAAAGACATGATTTTACAACTGAGTAAATTGTTCTTTGTTTCTCAGAAGGAACATTCATGGGATGTTGCATGAATCTTTGGTTTGAGAACTTCCATTTCCCATCAGTTCATTCCATGAAGCTGAGATATGGCATTTCACATTGTTACTCCTGCAAAAACTGTCAGGAACCCCAAGAGAGCCAGCAAGAAGGTAGGCAGGCAGTGACCTGCAGGTTGAACTAACTGATGACTAATAAGAACAAACCTGCACTTAAACCCTGTGTGGTTCAGTGAGCTGCCTCTTGGTCCTTGACTGTGGAGTGGACCTTCACCAAGTTGTGTCAACACCTAAATATGGCTAAATTCGCACAGATCTGCCACTCTCATGAAAACACTTAGAGGCCATATTTTCTGAAGGGGAGGTCACTGTCATTTTGATATGAAGGTGGCATATATCTGTAAGACAGGTACACATTTTCTTCATTTCCCCATCACAAAGATCATTGCTTATGGAAATCACAAGGGATTTCATTAAATTTTTCACTTTTCATTTGATTTCTCTCCCTCCTTTATTAGTCTGCATCAAGTCACCAGATGCATGTTTGTTTGTTTTATGTTTGATTATTCGCATATAGCCTCCCTTGTTTTAAAAGAATTTCTAGGTAGTTTACAAAACATATGAAACACAGAAGAATGGTATAAATTAAGAGTCACAGAAGAATGGTGTAAATTAAGAGTGATAAGACAGGAATACTATTTAAAGAAAAACACAGGTAAAACAGAGCCACATACTACTATGCCAATTTATTTATCTCTCTCTTTTTTTTTTTTTTTCCAGACAGGGTCTCACTCTGTTGCCCAAGCTGAAGTGCCATAGTGCAATGTCAGCTCACTGCAGCCTCAACCTCCTGGGCTCAGGCCATCCTCCCACCTCAGCCTCCCAGGTAGCTGGGACTACAGGTGCACATCACCACACTTATATGCCAATTTACTTAAATAGAGAGATGTATCTATGCATAGAAGACTGCAAAAATATTCTGGGTTTAATTGGTTTTGCTTTTTGGTTTTGGTTTTGGTTTTCTATAGCTTCCAAATATTTTAAGATAAATATGCATTATTTTACAACCATAAAGTCTTTTTTATAAAGTCGGTGTGAAAGGAGTAGGAACATTTGTGCACACATACAAAGACAAAAATCTCAAAACCATATGCCATAAATACACTTTTGATAGATGAGTCACAAATTTGGTCCACACTGCCTAACAGCTACTATAAAAGAGAAAGTTGATTAGCTACGTGTTTCATATTGTTCACCATTAAAAGAAACCATTTGTTCAGGAGAAACACTGATATTCCTAATAACTAATATCCAAAAGAATCTCCAGGAGTGATATTGTTTGGCTATGACCCCACTCAGATCTCATCTGGATTGGCAGTTTCCATAATCCCCTCGTATCGTAGGAGGGATCTGGTAGAAGGTCATTTAATCATGGAAGCGGTTACCCTCATGCTGTTCTTGTGACAGTGAGTTCTCACGAGATCTGATGGTTTTATAAGAGGCTTTACCCCCTTTGCTATGAACTTCTTCTTGCTGCTGCCAAATTTTCTGAGGCCTCCCCAGCCATGCTGAACTGAGTCAATTGAACATATTTCCTTTATAAATTACCCAGTCTTGGGTATGTCTTTATTGCAGTGTGAGAACAGACTAATACACAGAGTCCTCCCTAAGACACTGAAAAGTAATAAAACATAAGAATCATAAAAGTATCTTGGCTTACTGTATAACTAGTCAACTTTTTCATGTCCACTCACTATAACAGAAGACTAGGAAAAAAATAACTAGGAACAATTTAATATTCATGTCACATGAATTGTTTGATTACTAGGCAAGTAACTATTCCAAAATGGTTTCATGTTGTGACTTTGTGATTGAAATATCCATTTGAGAATGGATAACAAGAGCAGATCACACATAATTTCCCACTAATGAACTCTATTTATTATTTTAAAAAGTAACTTTCCCCTGACACCTAAAAATTGAAAATGGAATTATCAATATGTATTTGGTGTGCTGCATTCAATGATTCAGACTATATTTTCCAGGAGAATAGTGTTCAGTAGTCTCTGTTTTTTTGGTAGTGTCTCATTGTAGCAGTCATAAGGAGAGCAGATACTGTGGGAGAGCACTCATTCTCCTGGGCTCAGAGTAAGCAATGCTCCCTCTGTAATGGTACTCAACTTGGGCTCACAGTGTATCTCCTGTAATATAAAGCTGCATTTCCAGTTGCATTTGACACCTAGCCATCAATACTTACAGGGAAAATGCCTTCCACAGGGGCATGGAGCTAGAAAGTTGCTCCTAGAAATTTTGGTTAGGGGAACACTAAAACTCATGTAGGATCTTCCATAATCTGAATCCCAAAGATTCTATCATTTCATGTAACTTTTGTGAAGATGAAAGAAGACAAATATTTGTTTTCCAATTCTGTTGAAATCCTAAGACAAACTGCTATGGACCGAATGTTTGTATCCCCCACCAAAATCCATATGTTGAAGTCTAAATTCCAAATGTGATGGTATTTGAAGATGAGGGTCTTTGGGAGGTAATTAGATCATGAAGATGGAATGTTCATGAATAGAATTAGTGTCCTTATAAGAAGAAACATAAGAGAGAGGATCTCTGCTCTCTGCCATGTGAGGACACAATAAGGCACATCTGCAACCCAGGAAGAGGGCTGTCACCATAAGCCAGATCTGCTAGCACCTAGATCTTGGACTTTCCAGCCTCCAGAACTGTGAGAAATCAATTTGTATTATTTAAGCTACCTAGTACGTGATATTCTGTTACAGCAACCTGAACTGAACTAAGATACACATATAAAATGTAATTGTTCTGATTATTTTTATATACTCAAAATATACTATCTTACAGATCAGCTCTTGGTATCCAGTTTAAGTTGTAATGTTTCAATTCAGTAAGCATTTTTTGAACACCTACCATACTCAAGACATTCTGTTAGGTGCTGTGGAATCCACAAAGATAACAACACAACCATGGGATTTGCAGAAATCAGTTATTTCCTTTCATAATAAAATGCTGAAAGAAAATATCAAGCCACAATATGCTGTGCTCTATGTTGGAGCTTTTACATTCATATAAGGATCAGACTCAGAAGCACGTGTTCTATGACCTTATGCTAAAGGGCAACATTAGTTCAACTTCAGAGCTCCCTAGAAATAGAAAATCCCCACCAATATTTCAGGCAAAGTAAATTTCACTCAAACTGGAAGGGACACTGAGTAAATATTTTTATCAGCTGGGATCCTAGTAGATGCTGTTAACTATCACAGTGGCGCTCAGTGCTCAATCACACAGTTGGTTAGCACTAAGCTCAGATTGAAGTCAGACTCTCAAAATTTGGTAGCAGCGGCATCGGCATCATCTGAGAACTTGTCAGAAATGCAAATCTCTGGCTCCATCCAAGACCTACTGACTCTGATACTCTGAGCTGGGGCATAGTTATCTGGGTTGTAAAAACCTCTCCAGATGATTCAGATCCATGTTGAAGTTTGAGTATCATTGATATACCACGACATGGGGGAGATTTTAGCTGAGACTTGATTTTCTGAACCTGTTCTGACACTACAACTCAAAGCTAAAGGCCAATTATAGTGTGACTTCTAATCCCACATTTTTCTTCCCAGTTCTTGGAAGAGTTCACTTTAGCTTCTGAGAAGAAAAAAAAAAATCAAACCCATTTACTCTGTCACTGATCATCATGCCAGCTTTTATTCTTAGAACCAGGCCTGCATTGAATTATCTAAAAAGATCCCAAAGATCTTTAATATTCCACCAACACAGGGAAAATAAACCACTGACAATGTGTCAATGCCTTTTTTTTTTTTTTTTTTTGGTCAATGCCTTTTTTTTTCTTTGCTTTTCTCTGATTGAGTTACTGAAAACAATTTATAGCTTTTGTAATCCCAACTTCTCTGGACTTACAGATCCAAAAATGTCATAAACTCAAAGCAATTTGGTAAACAAAAAAAAAGAATAAAAAGAATTCAAGTAAGGACATGAATGCCAATGGCCCAAGTGACTTACAATTAAAACATGACATCGACTTTTCATGATTTTTACAGCTAGTTAGAAAGATTCATCAGGATCCAAAAGAAGCACCCCCACCACCCGAGGAAATAGGGCTGCAGGCAGTGATTAATGACAACCAGTTTCCACTGTGAGTGGAAAACTACTGCACTCCAAAGGCTCATGTGTGGAAGAAGAGCTGTTATTTCTGTGATCAGAGTTGAGGGCAAGAGAAGGCCATACATGACGCTCACTCACGCGCTTCTTTCACATGTCCTTCATGACCAGCTCAAGTCCCATCAACTTTGCAAAGCCTCCCTCACTGGCCTTTTATTTCCTTCTCCTATAATCAAAATCACTGTGGCCTGCCAGGCACTATGTGATGCTGAGCTAGCATAGCGGCTGGAGTCAGACCAGTCTGACTCTTCACTTGGTAAGTGTGTGCTGTTGGGCAAGCTCTTAATCTCTCTAAACTACAGTTTCCCCATCTGTAAAAATATGGTGAATACTACTACTAACATCACAGAATTGTTATTTTCAGAATTAAATGAGATAACATATGTAACTTGCTTGGCACACTGTTTCAGTAAATGCTGAATACATGGTGCTATTATATTATCATTATTGCTCACATTTGGTTTATGTAGGATGGTGTCACTAACTAGACATGAGTTTCTGAGAATAAGCAGTAGGTCTGTGACTTTTTTATGGGAAAGAAAGGCAGAAGAAAAGAGTGAGACGGAGAGAAAACCATTCGAAACTCTCTCACCAACTGGACGATTCCTGGAATTCTGCCTATGGAGTTTTATTTCTTTATTTCAGGTTTCTGATCTCATGAGTCCATCTGATTTTGCAAACATTTCTCCCTTAGGATGAATGTAAAATCTGAAAATCATTTTTATTCAAATTTGGAGAAAGAGAATACGAGAGAATGCCAGGTATATGGGAGGGGGCCAAAAGAAAGACAATAAGAGGGTGTCTGTGCTGCAAAGTCAAGCCTGGCACACTGCTAGAGTTCTCTGAACTCTCACCACTCACAGCAAACTGGAAACCACTAAAGGAACCAGCTTGTCTCTTGAGCCTGATATGGGAGTCCCAGAGAGAAAGCTAAAGAAGTGAAAATTCCTTGGTTCTCTGATGGGAAGCACACCTCAAGCACTGTCTCCGGAAACTTGTCTCTTTCTTGCATTTAGTTTCTATCCAGATAAATCAGAAAAGGAAAGGTAGCCCGTGGCTACCACTTAATGTGTCATTTGTATGTTTGGTTTCTTCTTGATTCATGTCTTTCTGCTTTCCCAGGACCCTCTAACTGCTCCAAACCCTCCCTGAGGGACCAATTGGAAAGTAGCCATATCTTAACTCTTCTATTTGACTCTTCAAGAGGAAGGGTGATTTTAAAGGACATCTCTGACAGATTCTCATTTGTTTCAATGAATCTAGTTTAAAAAAACAAGCTCCATCTACAGAAACCAAAGGTATCAATACTGTCAACCTCTTACATCATGTCCACATAACTGCCTTCAAAAACAAAAGGAAAAGGGTTCCTTCCAAGTCTCCAATAACCAGAGAAGATGATGCCCCTGAAGGCTGGCAAGTCCCAGATGACAGGCTCTGGAAACAGAGACACTCTGCTGGCGACAGCAGCCGGAGAGGGGCCAACATGAGGCTGTGAACAAAAGGGAGTTAGGATAACACGCAGCTTTGCAGCTTGATGGCTGTCTCCAACTGCATGGCTCGGACAAGGGTCTGACAGCAAAACCAGGCATAATTCTGGAATTCTGTTGTTTTAGTTGAGAAGCTGACTTCACTTAAAAAAAAAAAAAAAAAAAAAAAAACTAGATAGAAACCAGAGACACCAAAATGATTATTGCTTTGGGGATATTTTCAGAATCTGCCCAAAAACGTAAAGATAATGCAAGGCAGAGTCAACGGACATTTGTTCTGGTGGTGTTCACAGCTTTGTCTCGTTGGCATCATGGACAACATAGCAGAGCCAAAGGAATTTCCTATCACTGATCATGAACTCCCAAGCCATTGGTCTACTGCTGTTGAAGCATGCGGCCCAGCATAGCCTGGTTCAGCTGTGTGCTGAGTCAAGCACAACCTTATAGGTGGTTAGGGAAAGCCAGGGAAGGGAGGGAGGTCAGTTATGTACTAAGCATCTTCTTGGTATTGTTTGGGGCTCTTACATATCCTTCATTCCTTCAATCATCATAGAACCAAAATGATTGGATTTCCTCAGCTCTAAGGTATATACCTTGGTACCCTAAATTATAAAGACTCCAAGTTCGGACTTTCCATATTAGCAGATACTCACCTTTTCCCAGAGTCACCTTCTCATGTGTCCAAGAATCCCCAGATATCCTGACTCATCTGAATTAGTCGTGGCTTACCTCATAGAGCAGAAACACAGATGGCTCACAAGCCGGACAACTCCACAACTGCTGGCCCAGAAGTTGGTTCCTACAGAAACCAGTGCTGGACTGCTGTTACGGGCCATCATTTCTAGAGTGCACCTGAACTTAGTAGACCTGGCATATTGTCACTCACGAAGTAAGAAGAAATCATCTTTTTGGGATTCACTTAGTAAAATATGGAAAGAAAAAAAAAGTGAAATGAAGAAAGCCAGAATGTGAACATATTTTTGTGGGACTTGGTTTTAAAATTTATAAGAAAATGCAAAGAGTTAAGAACAGTCCATATGCTCTTGAATGAAAAAAACAAGGAAAAAGAAGAAAAGGTAGGATGACTTGCTTAGACAGATATAAAATATCAAATCACATCTAAAGTTACAATGATTAAAACAATGTGATATTGGCACAAAGATGTACAATTATATTGATGGAATAAGAAACAAAGCCTTAAAACAGACCCATGCATAAACTGATACCGATTTATGCCAAAGATAGCACTGCCAAGCAGTGGGGCATGGATGATATTGACATCCCTAACTCACACCACACACTAAAATCACCTCCAAATGAACCACAGATCTGAACAAACATAAAAGGAAAAACAACAAACTTCCTAGACGATAACACAGGAGGTTATATATAACTTCATGACCTGAGTCAGGAGAATACAGTATTTCTTAAACAAAACACAGAAAGGTTCTCACCCTAATGGAAAAATAATGTTTAACTGCAACAAAAATGAAAACTTCTGCTTATTAGACAGTATTATTAAATGAGTAAAAAGCTATAATACAAGTTGAAGAAAAGCTCATATGCACAATATTTTTTTAATACTCTTATGCAACAATGAAAAATGATGGACAATCCAATAGAAAAATGAGCCAAAGACTTTAAAAGACACATCACATAAGAAGAAATTCAAATGATCTATACACATGGAAAGAGGTTCTCATGCTCATTAGGAGTCAGGAAAATAAAAATTATAAGCAGTAAGTGATGATTATACAATTCTGTGGATATGCTAAGAACTAATAGGCTAAAGAGTTGTACACTTTAAATGAGTGAATTGTATGGCATGAAAATAATATCTTATTAAAGTTGTTATTTTTAAAAAACACAAGCAAAAGTAGTGTACACCTACTCAAATGAATAAAATTTAAAGATTGTGTCAGTGAGAATGTGGAGCAATTAAAATTCTTAAACTCTCCTGATGGGGGATGTGAATTGGTACAACCACTTTGGAAAATAATTTGGTATAATCCATTAAAGTAGAAAATAGAGATAATTTATGATCTAACAAGTCAATTCTAAGGTATCAACCCAACCAAATGTACATATAAGTTCACCAGAAAACATGTAAAAGAATGTTTACAGCAATATTATTCATGAATGCCAAAAACTAGAAAAATGTAACTGTCCACCATCACTAGAATGGATAAAAATCTTAAACTACAGTATATTCACAGAGTGAAATCCCACGCAACAAAGAACATGAACAAACTTCAGCTAGATGCAACAATGTTGATGAATCTTCAAAACTGTTGAGCAAAATAAGCGGCTAAACTCTGCTTGAAGATGCCATCTTAAGTGGTAAAACTATAAGGTTAGCAATGAAGAGTTATCTAAAAGTTAAGATATTGATTACACTTAGAAGGCACAGAGGTGATTCTGAACTAGTACTTTGGCAATACTGTATTCTATTTCTTGATCTAAGTGGTGATTACATGAGGTTAACTTTGTGACAATTTATTGAGCAATAGACATATTTTATGCATTTACTAGCAAAGCAACTTCTTTTTTTTTGAGATGGAGTCTCGCTTTGTCACCCAGTTTGGAGTGCAATGGCGCAATCTCGTCTCACTGCAACCTCCACCTCCCGGGTTCAAGCGATTCTCCTGCCTCAGCCTCCTCAGTAACTGAGATTACAGCTGTGTGTAACCATACCCAGCTAATTTTTGTATTTTTAGTACAGACAGGGTTTCACCACGTTGGTCAGGCTGGTCTCGAACTTCTGACCTTGTGTCCCGCCCACCTCGGCCTCCCAAAGTGCTGGGATGAAAGGCATGAAACACCGCACCGCACCCAACCCTTTTTATTTTTTTAAGTCATGAAGGAAGTTGGTCAGTTGCCCAGCATTGCAGCCATTAAGCAATTCACCCTTGTTTTTCACTGTGGCTAAAATCCAGACACCAATATTCTCGCTGGCTGGGTGAATGGCACTCCCCCAAGCCTCATCACTGATAAGCCTTGTGACTTGTCCACTGCCCTGCCCTCAGGACATGTCTAACAGTTCACCTAGGGCTTACTGGCATCTCTAGGAAAAAGAATGGAGTGTCCGGACTGCAGGATTGTAACTCAGCCCATGTTACAGACTATATAATTGTGTCTCCCTCAAATTTATGTTAAAAACCCAACGTCCAATGGGATGGTTTCAGAGCCTTTGAGGGTTAATTAGGTTTAAATGAGGTCATGAAGATCATGGAGCCCCCATGATAGGATTAGCATCCCTATAGAGAAAAGAGGTTAGAGCTCCCTCTCCCATCTCCCCTCTAGACCTACATACATGCACCAAGAAAGGCCATATGAGGACATAACAAAACAGCACCCTTCCCAAGAACTCAGCCATGCTGGCACCCTGATCTTGGATGTCCAGCTTCTAGAACTGTGAGGAATGGGTATTTTTTCATTTAAGTCACCGGGTGCATAATATTCTATTACAGCAGCCCAAACTAACAGTCCACATAAGGCTACACCCAATTCACTCACAGCCAGGCCCAGACAGAATAAATTCTGACCCTAGAGCATCCAGCCACACCCTGGCCTGGAGGCAGAGGTCAGCTTTGGTCCTGGCCTTCAAAGTCAGTTTCTTCCAGAGGGTTTCCTTACTCCTCAACTTTCACAATCCGGCCTTGATCATTGCTCCCTCCAACTATCAAACAAGGGAAAGGGTCTGAACCCTAGTTCCTTTCCCTAAGAAGCTTCTGCTCCCCTGCAAATATAAATAGCTATGCAGGCACCCAGGGCATTCCCAACTTTGTCCAGCAGCATTTGAGCTCCACTTTTCTATAGAGTCTGAGAATCTATCTCAGCATCTGTCCTTTTATGATCACGATACATTCATGATAGGTACTATTATTTTCATTGTACATGTGAAGGACAATTTCGATCTACAGCCATACCACCCTGAATGCTCCCGATCTTGTCTGAAGCACAACTTCGGAGAAAGAAAGCGATTTGCCCAAGACTATACAGCTAAACAATAATAATAATTTCTGCTATTAAGTATTATCTATTGAGTACTTGCTATCTATCAGGCACTGTTTTAAACACTTTGCATGTATTCCTTTTATAATTCTTCCCACAATCCTAGGAGATAAGTACTTCTATTATTCCCATTTCACAACTAAGAAAATGGAGGCACAGAGAAACTCTCATTTTCTCAAGATCGTAATAATTAATAAACGAAGGAATCAAGAAATTAACTAAGGTTGCTTAACCACAAGCTTTAGCCAGCAGTTGCCCAGAGTTAAAGGGTAGGTTATTAGGTTTTCAAGTTTGAAATCTGCAGATGTACCAAAAGCAGGTCACTACCAGTGAGTGAAACATGAAGAGGGTATCCTACAAGCTGCCAGAAGGCATGGCTTTCTGTGGCTGCCTCTCAGCCTGCAGGACGCAGCTCCCACTCCAGCCCTGCCTCGTGGAAGTCCTCCAGCTGTGGACATGTGATAGAACAAGCTTATTTGTCCGACTATCTTCTCTCCTTTACACGACTCTAGCTAACGTATTCCCTTTTTAGTAGGTAGACTTGTTGAACTATTTACCTAACAGTAAAAGAAAAAATTTCATATTCAGTTCTTTGGTTTTTTAGCTCTCCTTTTCATAGGCAAATAGTTCACATTTCTGTGAGTGGGATATTACCCAGTGGTTTCTGTCTTGAGAAGAGAACCTTCTCTCTTCTTTCTCCTTCGGTATTGTCTCAGTCCTCTAGGTGAGAGATGGCTCTATACACCTCTGCTGATAAGGACTCAGCTGTGAATGGAAAGCTCCTAGACTCAAAGCAGGATCTCCAACCCTGCCTGGGGGTTGGAGCCCATACACCTAAAGTAAAAGCAGGTTCTGTTCTAATATCAAGTAATTACAGCTCATTATAATTTTGAATGATCCTTGCTCCACACCAGAAGGTTCTAACTAAACAAACATAAAACAAGGCTGCTAAACAAATGATGAAGCAGTGGAACATACGACAAAAACCACCTCTGGGTGGAACAGCTTATCACAGATTTTTAAAGTAAACATTGACCTTAGGATAAATCTGCAGCCTACGAGATGGCTCCCTCTCCTATGCATCTGAATCTAACTTATGTGAATGTTTTTGGCCTGCAGAAACCATGTGTCTGACCTGGTACTGGCTCTCAAAATAGAATTTGCACTTTATGGTTTGAGTATTTTTATCTTGCCATAAATTTTCACAGTTATTAAATACAGTTTCAAAATTGTCTCTAATCTTTCACGGTGTCCCTTTTTCCTCTTGGAAGCAAATTAATTTTTTTTCTGTGAGACTGCCTTTCCAGCTTCAGAATGCAAGTCAGTCAGGACATGTGATCTAATAGCTCCTACCTCACTTTCCTCTGCACAGCCTCAATCCAAGAGTCCGCAGCTCTTGGCTACCCTGGCAACTGTGTATTACGTTTCTTTGAATCTTATTTTGAGAATAGAAGGTACTAATCCTTCTGGAGCTGTTTATAAGTGCTTTAAAAAAGGGGTCCACAGAGCTGTGGTTAAATCCAGGATATCAGTCAGCACACAGGCAGATTTTCAGAGACACCTGGGCTGCCCTCAGACACACCAGAGGTCACGGGTCCCAAACTGTTGCATGCTGCACACCCACCTTTGCTCACGGAGTCAGTACCAACATTCAGAGCTCAGCACCATCTTCTCTCTCCCTCCCCCAAAGCTCACAAGCCCACAATTCTCCTAACTCTCCTCTCCAAAGGTTGCCAACCGCTAGCTCCTTCTAATCCACTGACTGAAGGTGCCCTGAAATGACAACTTCAGGAGTGTAACATGCCAAATAACATTGTAGGACGCAGCCACATCAGTGACATGGCATTGCTCCTCCTGTGGTCCCTCCTCAGCTCACCTCCCTGTTTTGATCCAATATCCAATGCCTCACTCTTGCTCCTAGGTCTCTGACCTCAGTTCCACTCTGATGACACATTCAAGTTCCAGACCCAGAAGGCTCAGATCCTCCCAGATTTCTACCCTGGGCTGTAAAAGCTTTTGCTCACTGATTGTTTATTTTTCCTTGGCTCAAAGTGATTTACAAAGTCATTAAGAATGACAACTTATGTCTAGAGACCCTTGCCTCTCAAAGCATGGCCCATGAATCAGCAGCCGCTGGCTTCACCTCCAAGCATGACAGAAACAGAGAATCTCAGGCTTCACCTCAGACCCATCTGTAGTTTCTCAAGATCCCCAGGGGCTTCGTCTGCATATTCACATTTGAGAAGCTCTGGTCTAGAAAGCAGAAATGTCTGCTGAAACACAAGGTTTAATTTATCCTTTTAAAAAAAATCTCCAACTGTAAGATCTCTTTACAAAATCAAACAGAACTGATACAGAAATATTTTATTAATTTAAGTTCCATTGAATTTAGTTAATTAAAAATAAAAGCTAATAAGACTTTTCCCACATTCTTAGGGAAATTTAGTCTTTCTGTACTATTCTGCATGGTACAACATGGTATAGTCTAGACATCTAAATCTTAACGTTATCTTCTCATATTAATTGATGCACAAAGCTCACTGAGTCTTTATTTTTAATTAAAGATAGCCTTTCCCTTTTTTCATGTTATAAAAGCAAAATATATCTGAATAGAAAAATTATAAAAGACATACACTTGAATGAAATAAACAAGTAAATAAAATAAAATAAACTACCCAGAGATAACTACTATAAGACGTTGGAATACTTTCGCTTATATGTAACATTATTATAAAAAACAGATTATAAAATGTGATAAAAAGATATATACCCTTTATTTACCTATTATGAAACATGTCCAATAAATATTAATTTACAATATTGTTTAATGGCTGAAGAGTATTGATGAGACAGGATATTAAATCAGCCAGTATTTCACCAGAATCCATTTCCATCCTTTTCCAAAGGCATTTTGAAAATATGATAGGAGCTATATGTTGGTTATTCTTGAGGCTTGATTCAATTTATTTTTTTATTTTATAAGGCAGTATTATTTACTCATTTAACAAATTTATATCACCTTCAGTTCTTTATGTTCGCTAAAAATAAAGAAACACATTTACGGGAAAGGTGTGTGAATTTTTATGCAGCTCTATGAATTATAAAACTGAAAACCTGTCAACTAAGTAATATCTTTTGACAGTCATTAAGTGGATTAGCCTGTATTAACATTGCTGTTTTCCATATGATAGATTGATAAGTTATTCATGTGTTCTTTTTGTTCTGGGGCTAACTTTCAACTCACTTGGATGTTCTACGAGCACCTGAAGCCTAAATCCTAGGCTTAAAAACTAAAACAAAACCACACCAATGTTAAGTTTGAAGTTGCCACAAAAGTAGGCTACCCATACCCTGATGATTATTAATCAATATTAGTCTTTTCACAGATATATACATATTATAATACAGTACCTCAAGGTAAGGGAGAAAACCTGTAAATAAAATTTGAACAATCACAAAGTATAAGTGATTCAAAAGTGCCCTCTCTCTGCCTTAAGAACAAAATTGGTATTTTTCTACAACATGAACTATATTTCGATTCCTTTGCTCAGCTGGGATTCTTTGGTTTGAATCAACAGAAAAGGATCCTGGTTACCTCAGGCAAATAAAAATGAACAATATTGGCCAGGCATGGTGGCTCACACCTGTAATCCCAGCACTTTGGGAGACCAAGGTGGACAGATCTCTTGAGGCCAGGAGTTAGAGACAAGCCTGGGTAACATAGTAAAACCTCATCACTACCAAAAATAAAAATACAAAATACAAAAATTAGCCAAGCGTGGTGGCGTGTACCTGTAGTCCTAGCTATTCAAGAGGCTGAGGTGGGATCCCTTGAGTCAAGGAAGTGGAGGTTGCAGTGAGTTGTGATGACACCACTGCACTCCAGCCTGGGTGAGAGAGGGAGACCCTGTCTCAAAACTGAAAAAGACTGGATATAGGCTAGCATAAAGGAAAAGCTGAAGAGCCATGTCTTGGGCAGGATAGTGATCCAGAAACTCTGGGATCTAGGCAGGAAATGGTCCTTTCAGCTAGTATGATAGAACAGATGAGCTTCAGTCTCATCAGAGGGTGTGCAGTTGACCTTACTTTGAAGGGGCCATTGGAGGATAGAGGACTGTGCATGACAGCTCCATCAGCCCTAGGCTACGAACTAGGAAGGTGCCATTACCAAATGAAGGAGAAATAGGTACCTGGGCAGATAATAGCAACAGCCAATTTTTTTTTAAATGTCAGATTGAACTGTTTACAGGTATTAATAGCTAAAAAAATATTGACTGATTCTTAGTTCACTCTAATAACTGTCAAGCAAGTAGAAAAAATGAAGCCTGTGAATTTAAAACAGCAATTTACTGAGAGGCAGGATAAATGATTTCAGAGAAAGCAGGCCATTTTAGATTAAATGAACAAACAATTCACCTAAATAACAAAAGTTTAAGAACTATATTAATGACTTTAGCTATCTGTCTTCTCTGCCAGCAGACAACAGCTGTAGCATATGTGGTATCTTGTTTTGAGTTGGGAACCATGTTTCTCAGATTGTAACATCCGTAGAAATCGCCTGGGCATCTTGTTAAAATAAAGGTTCTGATTTGGCAGGTCTGACGTGGGGCCTGAGATCCTACATTCCTAACAAGCTCTAGGGCATTGGATTTGCTGGTCCATAGCTAACACTTCGAATAGCCAAGAACAGGAGGACTGAGACTCCACTCCTGTGCGGATCTGTGACTCGCCCCTTCTGTTCTGTGGGCCCTCTTTCAGCCACTGTACTGTTCTCACCAGCACTTCCAGTTCCTAGAAACTACTTGCCTTTTGGCAGCTCTTAGAAAGATTTGGTGGGGAAAGAAGTTGAAACTGCCCACTCCAGTAAGTTTTGTGTATTTCACTCATGCCAGTGATCCCATGTCCCTGAGCACAGAAACTACATAGACAATGCATTTGTCCTCTGATCTAAAAGCAAACAACAAGTACTCTATAGATGTTATGTTCTCAAAACGCTGTGAGACTCAGAAATCTAATATAGTGACTTACCCACAGCCCTCCAAATGGAGCACTGTCTGTCATCAGGGTTGGGGGATTCATTTCTCGATCAAAAGAAAAAAGAAGACATTTTGAAACTAAGCTATTGTGTGCCTTCTGGACAGAGCCCAGGCCCTGTCCTCACCTCCAGCAGTGACTAGCCACATCCTGTGAGCAGGGCCAACCCAGACTCTCTGGGTGCTGTGACGCCCTTTGATCTGCATCATGTCACAGACGCACTGAGTGATGGAGCCATTCGTGAATGGCCTATTCTCTCCGGAGAGAGGGCAGAGTCAACAGGGCTCTTAGAGTACCCTCGGTCTGAGTTGCCTGAAGGAGAGGTGGGAGAACTGCACAGCCCCTCTGGCCTTTCACTTCTCTGGTGGACAGCTTGAGCCAGAGAGCCTGTGATAAGATAAAAGTAAAAAAGAAACAGCGGATGTCAGATTCTGAGGTGAAACATTATTTTTAGAGACTGTAATAGGGCAGCTAACACTTACGAGAAAACATTCCTCAATGTTGACATTTGAGTGCTTGACCTAAAATTCTGAACTGAAAAAGTCTAATAAAAATCCTGCAACCAGGTCCACAGCATGAAGAAAGGAAGAATAAAACAGAACCTGCACCGAAAGAGGAAAAGTTTCCATGCTTTTCAAGTAAAACCATAGGGTTTATATACTCTTTCTCCAGTTCTTGAGAGCTCACATTCACTAGAATACTGGCGCATGGCGGACTCGTGACAACATCAAGATTGGTAGCAATAGTTCTTGCCCACGTTTCCATTGACCATGATTTTTATCCTTCTTTTCCTCCAGATAAATTTTCTGAGTATTTCCTCAGAGCTGTTTTTGGATATGGTGACATGCAGTTCCATGCCAATGAAAGCCTCAGGATTTTGTGAAGGAGGATTTAATTTCCTTCAACCAGACACTGTGATTAGGCATTGAGATGGATGGGCCAGGGTCTTTATCCTAGAGAAACATACTTACTGTCTAGAGGAGATGAGAGCTAATTGCTATTGATAGTAGAGTAAAATGGTCAGAAGCATAGATCTCATCAGTCAGATGTAAGTTCAAATCCCACCTCCATATTACTCACTATTAAACAGCTCAAGTTGCTTAAGCTTTGTGAATTTCCATTTCTTCATCTATAAAATTGATATAATAACCCCTAGGGCATAAAATGGTGCTGTAGATTAAACATCATATAAAATGCACTTATCACAATGTCAGATACTTAGCATATATTAGTAATGATTAATAGAAGTACTACAGCTAAGTGAATCTCTTGCTCCCAGCCTCTGCCTTCTGTCCCTGGACTGCTTTTCTTGCTATTCATGTTTTAGTTCTGTTTATAAAAGCTGCCATAGATACTCCTTTCAGCTAAATAATGCCTGGTCCAAAATAGTAGAGTAAGGAGGACCACCCTGAATTGTGTGATTTGCTCTTGGCATGCACCAACCCTGGTATTTTTCTGGGTCTAGATTCTTAGAGAGGACAGAACTCAGAAATCTAGTAACTAACCCAATACATAGTAAAGCTGTTACTTGTTCTAACTCCTGACCATCAACAGGGAGTCTGAGTGTCCCAATAAAGAGTAAAGGTGGGCCAGGTGCAATGGCTCATGCCTATTATCTTAGCACTTTGGGAGGCCAAGGTGAGAAGATCACTTGAGGCCAGGATTTTGAGACGAGCCGGGGTAACATACCAAGAACCCATATCTACAATAAAAAATAAAAATAAATAAATAAAAAATAAAAAAAGGAGAGAGAGAGAGCAGAGGTGCAAGGAGCCAATTCATTCTTCGATTCAGTCTCCAGGGGAGTGCAAGAGAATAACCCAAGGCAGGCTTCTAGGCCTCTCTGAGGTACAGTAACAAAAATCCAACTGGTTCAGTCATCTCTGTGGGCCCTATCCTTTTGAAATACCACTGGGGAATGGAGCTGTCTAGCTAAGCCCTCCAATCCGTGCCAGCCCTTTAGCAAAGCTGCCCTAATAGGAAGACTCTGAAGACCAAGGCAATGAGGAGGTAATCTCTTAGGCCTTTAGGTCTTGACCTAGATTCTTTGAGTCCCAGTGCTGTCAAAATGCTAAAACCAACTCACATGCAGACGCCGGGGTTTGATGGACTGAAGGCAATGGTGTCAGTGACACATTTTCTGTGTTTTCCTGAAGACTAATTACTGCCTAGGCAGAAGCATTTTAACTATTTTAATGGTTGCCAAACCTATTACAAAGCTCCTGGTCTCAGTGAATTTTAAGCAACTTATTTAACCAAGCCTGTCTGGTTCATTGGACAGAATGATTTCTCCTCAAATTACAGAATTACGGTATTCAGAACTCTGATTTATATTAGACACTGACCCAAAAAGCCACTAATCCCTTCCAATTAACGGAGTACTCGAAGTTTCTCTAGATATCCCCTAATAGGGCAGCTAATAGAATAAGCGCCTCCACACAGATATCCCACCATAATTCATCAACACACTCTTCAAAAAGTACTATTTTTTTTTCCTAATACAGTAGATAAGTAGCTTCAAAGACAACCTAAGACATAAGAATTCAATTCAATTCATGGCATCAGAAAATCAAGACAACCATAGATACCATCAGATTACTTCTTGCCACGGAGGACTGGGAGAGAGGAAAGAGGAAGAGAGGAGAGTCGCAAAGGCTTGCCAATCTTGAACACTCTCCCAGAAATCCTGCAGCTTTGCTCAGGCCACTTTGTAAAAGAAAAATAATGCTCAAAACAAGTTTATTATTTATTGAGCCTCTGCAAATAAATAATTGTCAGTTAAAAAAGGAGGAAGCAAGCATACAAAAGACATAGGCTTAGGGTTCCTTTGATAAAATTGCACCAGAGTTCACTGAACAGAAGGACATTGATCCTTTCCATAATTACTGCACCAAGAAAGCCTCAGTGGGCCCGACCCACAGCTCCTATCTCACTAGACACAGCTTTGGGGCCAGGTGCAGGCACACAGAAGTGAAAGCCATATTATCACCGTTCTTTGCTTCCTATCTTCTGTGGATAAAGAAGGGCTCCAGCCCCTGGCTATCAGGCCAGTTCTCCTTCACACATGCACATTTAACTGCACATCAGAGTCTGCATTCCTTCCCAAGCACAACTTCCTCTGAAGTAAATGGCAAGCTTTGCCTCAAGGAGGATGGTGACATCAGTCCTGAAGTAATAGCTTTGCAGCAGTCTGTATTTTCTCCCCACTCTCATGCCTGGCCCGTATCTTTACTTGATGGGAAACCACTCTACAAACAAGAAAGGAGTTGAGTAGGCCAGGAAATAAGCTTCAGCTGACTCCAAAGGTGGCCGATCAGGAGGCTGCAAAGGGTGTCGCATTCTTTGCTTAGGTATGCACCTAAAAGAGGCTGCCGCTTCTGGCTAGGGGATGGGAGAATTCAAGAGAGGATCTGAAAACTGTCAGAAAATAAATCTACCTTGTATCTTTCCCTACTGGCCCAATAGTCTCCCCACATCCCAGCAATGGAAGCTTTGAAATTAAATCAAAGATCTTCGCTGGGTATGGTGGCTCATGCCTTTAATCCCATCACTTTGGGAGTCCAAGGCTGGCGGATCATGAGGTCAGGAGATCGAGACCAACGTGGCTAACATGGTGAAACCCCATCTCTACTAAAGATATAAAAAATTAGCCAGGCATGGTGGCATGCGCCTGTAGTCCCAGCTACTCAGGAGGCTAAGGCAGGAGAATCGTTTGAACCCCAGAAGCGGAGGTTGCAGTGAGCCGAGATCACACCACTGCTCTCCAGCCTGAGCAGCAGAGCAAGACTCCGTCTCAAAAAATAAAAATAAATAAATACATAAATAAAAGGTCTTCTTGGGCAACATCTTGAATAATTTGACTCCTTACCATGACTCAACGCCTTGCCTAATGGATTTAGTTTTAGGCTCTGTGTTTTCTCTTCCTTAGTCTTTATAACCCTTATAAATTTTTCAAAATGCATTCATACAAATCATCCCAACAGTTCTCATTCCAAAAGAGATAGCTAAGATTATTTTTCTTACATTAACAGTGCAAAATAAGACACACATGAATTCAGGGAGGACTGGGATGGGCCGTCTTACCCTCAGTTCTTTGTTTTTGCCATTGTTCCACATGGGTGCTGCCATGATGGCTTCACATTGGGACTTTCTTGTATTGTTTGACATTGAGCTAAGCCGTCTGTGACAGTGGTTGTCTCAAGGCAGGGAGGGAGTGGATGTCTGAGGGACCCATGGGAACAAGAAGAAAGAGGGAAACTTTTTATTGCATTTACACTTTTGAACTGTTTTGAATTTTAAACCATGTAAATTTATTGCCTATTCAAAAATTTACATAAAAAGCTTTAAAAAATGGACTGTAGAACTTTATAGAACACTGAGGAAGCATGAAAAAGATGGCTGTAGAACTTTTTGGGAGGAAACATAAATACTTAAAGAAACGGGTTGAGTCATACAAAGAACTCATATATCCTAAAGCGAAAAAATGTCAATTCCTTTATGATCAGCTGTTGCACCTCACCAAACCTCCCTTGCCCTTCTCAATTGCACTCAGTACCTCAACCAGAGAACGGTGTATTGAAAGTGGCATAGTCTTGTTTTTTGTTTATTTTTGTTTTTTTTTTTAAGTGCCAGAGTTTAGGACTCAGAATAAATATGACTTTTTAACAATTTAACAAAAATTAGTTTAACCAAGGACTATGTATAGCTTTTCACCATGAAAAACTATCTTTTATTCATCTGGTGTTTATAGTTTATAGTGGTTGGTGGCTGGCATATGCCAGGAACACAGTAAATGGTGGAGAAGCAGGCAGGGAGTGTTAGAGAAAGTCAGGCGGGCCACAAGCCAGGGCTAGAGGATTCCAACCTGTTCTTCGTCTCATCCTCCTTAGTAATGGGTTTTTAAAAGGTCATCAAGGCCGGGCACAGTGGCTCACATCTGTAATCCCAGCACTTTGAAGGCAAGAAAATCACTTCAGCCCAGGAGTTCAAGACCAGCCTGGACAACATGGAGAAACCCTGTCCCTATAAAACATAAAAATTAGCTGGGTGAAGTGGCATGTGCCTATAGTCCCAGATTCCCAGGAGGCTAAGGCGGGAGGACTGCTTAAAGCCAGGAGCTTGAGGCTGCAGTGAGCCAAGATTGAACCACTGCACTCCAACCTGGGCAACAGAGCCAGACACTGTGTCAAAAAACAACAAAAATGTCCGTCAGCATACGATGACTCAAAAAGGCTGGTTGCTTTTGGTAAGCATCTTCAAGGAAAGAAGCGAAAGAGAAGTATTGGGAGTTCAGAGCTGTTTTCTTTCAGGGAGCACCCTGTGTCTTAGAAGACAGCACAGTGGGCTCCAAGGTGAAGTTCCAAAATAGGCAACAGAGACTGAATCACAAACCATTTTTTATTTATGACAGATTCCTTGAGGTTGATCAGTAAATATCTTTCATGTGTATCACTAGATTTTAAAATCATGACACTTCAACAGCTCATTTGTCTTGGAGTGGAGAAGCAGCTCCCTGAAACAGTGTTTGCGTTTTTGCCTTGGAGATAAGGACAAACACGAGCTGGCAACCCACAATCTTAATTTTCATCAACTTGCTTTTCTGCAGGCCTACACCGTCAGCACTGTGTGAAGAGCGAAATCAATAAAAATCCTCTCCCTCGGTGCAGGAGGCCAAGATGAGACTGCTTCTTGGCTCTAGAGCAAGTATCTGTCAGTCAGGGTCAGGGAAGTTTCTGCTGTATTTATCTGGGAAATCTCTTACTGCAGTGTAACTGGGCACCTAAGAGGGCTTTATAGATGGAGAAATGGAAGCTTGGGGGTGGCAATGCCTTGCTTCAGGCAGTCTCAGCTATGCAACTCACCCAACTCAGAAAAGGGCATTAACTGAGACCTAGAACCAAGGCAGAAACAGACCCTGGAGCAAAGGCAAAGCCACAGACTCGTCTCCACAGGCACCCTTTGTCAAGGAACTCAGGCACTTCAGCCAAGGACACCATTTTGAAAGAAGCTGAAGCTTCCCGAAGAGCCTTGGCATCCCTAGGGAGAGAAGGTCACAGGGAGTGGGCTTCTCCCAGGATCAAGTGCAGATTCTGCAGCAGGGCATATGAGTCCTTTAGGATCTGGCTCTCATGACCTGTCCAGCTTCATTTCTCCTCTTAGGCTAACATATTTAGCTCCTGACACATCAACTACTTGAACTGTTACCCAAATATGCTTTTCCAATGCTATTCCCTCTGCCTGGAATCCCCCTTCCCACCCCTGCCCCCGACACTATCTGGCAACTTCTACTTTTTCTTTAGGGGTTTACTTACATGTCATTTTCTCTCAAACTTCTTCCTCGATGGATCACACTATTTTAACTGACTACTTACCTCTTTGTTTCACACCACCGCCATCTCACACATATTTTTAAATGTAGGTTTTATTATTATTTGAGTATGGTGAGGCCAACAGATGTGAAGACAATTGTCATTGAAAAGACAGTTTGTTCCTTGAAGTTCCCAAGAGGAGAGGACACATCAGGTCATGCGGGGCCATGTGGGGAAGCACCAGGGTCATTCAGGAGCCGGGGGGGGAGGGTAATGTGGACAAGAGTCTTTACTGTGGTTTCCAGAGGAAGGAACAGGTGAGGCAGGATAAACAGGCAAAGGATTAGCTAGTTTGAGTAATTTCAGCAGGCTGTGGAGTTATAGGGGCTGTCCCTAAGTTACCTGGTACCTGGCCTGAAAGTGATTAGGTCTGAGAAATAGTGACCCAAAGTGTAAAAGCTGTATAAAAGAGGAAACAGAGTCAGTGGACTCTGGACTGGTTAATTCGTATAAAAGACACACTTGAAGGGAGGTGAAACCTTTATCTCTATGATTGGCTGGTTCTGGTCTCTCTAGGGTCAGCAAAGCCCCAGATGTCAAAATATCAGAAATACATGGTTAACCCACGACCACGGTTAGAAGTGGCTAGACGCTCCTCTTAGACTCACCCTGGGCTTGCCCTGTGGAAAGACAGATCACACTATTTCAGTTGACTACTTACCTCTTTGTTTCATGCCGCTGCCAACCTCCAGGCCATGAGCTCACTGAGGCCAGGACTATGTCTTACTCATTGTCGAGAGCGGCAAGAAAGCACATAGGGACTAACTTGATATACTTCAAGGTCTAGCCCTAGGTTCCAATGTATCAGGTGACACCCCTGCCATAGGAGCAAGTCTCCCGGGCCATTTACACCTAACAGAAATGGGTCACGTCTCCCCCAGAACCCTGATTCATCACACAGCACCAGTCCTGCCCTTCTTGTTTCCTTAGGAACCCACTTAGGATGATGAAAGATCTTCTCCTTGGGTTCAGAAAGCCAGACTGGAGGCAAAAACACGGTTCTGCTGTTTTCAGGTTCTTGATCTGCTTCTCCAAAATTAAGAAAGAAAACAAGCGAACAAATGCAAAATCAAAAACGAAATCTTTGTTCATTTATTTTGGTCCAAAAGATAAGACTGTAGACTTAAATGTCATCAGACCTCATGACGTTCCTGGCAGCATTTCTGTGTGAAGCTTTTAACCAGTCAGTCTAATCCAAATTAGTAGGAGCTTCAGAAAAGGCTTTTGGCTGGTCCACAGCTGGAAAGACGCTGTCATGAACGCTGCCAAATGCATAAGGATATATAAAAAGGGGGGCAGAGGGAAATTGGGATTTTTTTTGGCCAAGTATTTTTTAATAAATGAAAAAAACAAATGAAACCCCAGATTTAATTAAAAATTTCCCCAAATTCTGGCTTACTCTGTAATTTTTATGTTGCTGCCCAAAAGCTATTATGCAGTTACTTAATAAGAGAAAGGAAGGGGAAGTATTTTTAATTTTAAAGGATGAGAGGAGAGGAAAACCCTTTAGGTTTTTGTTTTTCTACATCCAAAGTCCAAACAGTGGTGGCCTGGGTATGTCTTCAGCAGGTTTTTCTTAGAGACAACTAACAACAGTTTATCAGTTTCTTTACATCCTAACTCTACAATGTAGCTCACTAACTTACACAGCAAATGGAGCACATCTACCCATCCAGTTCGGGCAGAAGCACATCACCTGAAGCCAGTGTTGTTCTCAGCGGCTTCAAGCAGCGCGATGGAGAAATTTCATCTCGTTAAGTAATTCTAGTATAAATTTCTTGTAATAAACTTGGAATCACCTGATCCAGTCTCAAGAGTATTGGGTCATGTCAGTTCTTTTTGCCAAACACACCGATCATGCTGGGGAACAAAATGGCAAAGAAGGAATCTTAGAGCTGTACAGTGTATGTTGACTCAGTGGCTTTTTTTGTCCCATACAGGGATCTTCTGCTTCTTGCATAAGTAATCATTGCCGGCTTTGCTCTTGGATACCCAAAAGCCTGCTATGTAGTCCTTCATGCCTGTATCATAGGTTTCTCTTGTTCAGGATGTCCAAACCTAAACTCATCCTTTTTCTGGTATCATCTATTCCAGTTTGCACCCACCCAGTGCTTTAGTTGAAAGCTCAGATATCATTCCTGACTCATCTGGTTCCCAACTCAGGACCTACCTGTTCATTCACCTCCTAAATATTTCTCCATTCAATCCCCACTACCACTGCTCTCTAACCTGGATGATCGCATCAATCTTCTGATCAGCATTCCAGCTTCTATTCATATCTCCCTCCATTCCAAACCACTATCATCAGAGTGGTGGCCCAATTATGTCTGAAAGTATGGCTTCCCCAGTGAAAATCTAGGGTAGGGGGAGTGGGTAGTGTGCCCAAGGTAATCAAGCAGAAATGCAAAGCCCTTTCTGCCTTACTCTGACTTTACATTGTTGACCCCCAGTTCACACTTCGGCGACTGTGAACTGCATGCCGTTTCCCTACATACCACGCTCTCTATTCCTTTGCTATGCCCTCTGCTTCATACATCCTTCCCTGCTCCCATATCTTTCCCCAACTGAACCTAACTACTACCTACCCTTCAAAATTCATTTCAGGGATGGCGCTATAGGGATGCCCCTGTATAATTATTCATTAAACTATAATTATGCTTTGTGCACTCTTTGGTATAAATAACATCTCTCACAATAAAGTCATTAAACTCAATATAAAAACTTTAAAAGGCAATTCAGGAAACATCTCCTCTTGGAACCACCTCCCACACCCCCAGCCCCAGGGCAGGCTGGATTCCTTGCCTGCATTCAATGCCTTGCTAGGATTATTTATCTCTTCAACTACTGAAGGTTCCAAGCTTCTTCAGAGCAGGGATTATCATTTCTTATCTTTAACACTGCAGTGCCTAGCATACCAAGGTAGACAAATATTTGTTCAATGAATGAACATGTCTCCCATCTGTCTCTATTGTCTATTCTCACTGTTGGTTGAGATTCTCACGTGGACTATTTATTTACCTTCTGGCTCGTCTCAAGTACATCCTGCATTCCATTGCCAAAATCACTTTTTTGTTGTTTTTGAGACCACAGCTCACTCTGTCACCCACACTAGAGTGCATAATCATAGCTTACTGTAACCGCGAACTCCTGGGCTCAAATGATCCTCCCACTTCAGCCTCCCGAGTAGCTAGGGACTACAGGCATGTGCCACCACACCTGGCCAATTTTATTTTTGTAATTACAGGGTCTCATCATGTTGCCTAGACTGGTCTCAAAATCCTGGCCCCAAGTGATCCTCCTGGCTCAGCCTCTCAAAGCGCTGGAATACAGGCGTGAGGCATTGCACCCGACACCCCAAATCACCTTTCTGAAATCAGTTCCTATTCTCAAATCTTTAGTCCCATGACAACTTTCTATTGTGTATTAGTCTTTTTTCTTTGTTTTCTGAGACGAAGTCTCACTCTGTTGTCTAGGCTGGAGTGCAGTGGCGCAATCTCAGCTCACTGCAACCTCCGCCTCCCAGGTTCAGGTGATTCACCTGGTTCAGCCTCCCAAGTAGCTGGGATTACAGGTGTGTGCCAGCATGCCCAGCTAATTTTGTACTTTTAGCAGAGATGGGGTTTCACCATGAGGGCCAGGCTAGTCTCAAACTCCTGGCCTCAAGTGATCTGCCCACCTCCGCCTCCCAAAATGCTGGGATTACAGGTGTGAGCCACTGCACCCAGCCTAACTATAATTATTAATACAAATTCTTTGGACTGACATTCAAGATCTTTCACAACATGACCTCAGCCTACCTCTTGCAAAGTCCTCTCCCACCATCATTCACATGAACCCTTCCCTCTAGTTAGTCTAGTTAGTACCTATCATATTCTGAACTTGACACACACATTCTCCCATTTAAACTTTCCTCACGCTACTCATGCACACACCCCAATCTGAAATGTGCTTCTTTCCTCTCTCCACTTTTTTAAAAAAATTAATAATGTTCTAGTTTAAGTACCGCATCTTCTGTGAAATCTTTATTAAATATTCTACTCTACAGAAAATTCTCATCCTTCCAAACTCCATTGAGGCTTCTCCTGGGTACTTAATTCATTCTGCCTTGTGTTAACTAGCTTTTTATGTGTAGGTCTCATCACCCCAACCCGATTGTGAATTCCTTTGACATTACTTAAACCCATACGTGGAAGTCCCATAAGCATCAACCAATCACCAATAGACAAGCCTTAGAACATGCATTACAGGAAACATAAAGTAACACATACGACTAATACAGAGGACCAATAATTGACATTAAAATAAAATAGAAAAAAAAAAACGCTCTTTGAATCTATAGAAAAATGTAAAGAGAAGGAAAATTAAAGATAATAGGTCAGCTAGAATACTGATTTGCCTGCTTCAACATCAATAATAAAGCATACTAGGTAAAGTATTCCTTTTCAACGGATTGTTACAACTCTCTCAGGCGCTGGTTTTGGAAAATCTTCTTGGCCTGAGACTCAAACTTTTAATTACCAATTATCTGAGTTAAAACCATCAATTAAAAGACTTACGCATCTCACAAAGGATGGAAGACTGCCCTATTGAGAGGTAACTTTGAAGCAATGTGCTGAGCTTTTCTGTGAAGGTTTGGTAAAGGCCTGCCAGAGAAAATATAGAACAAATGTAGAGCAAATTTCCAAACCTCACAAATTCCAGATGCCTGTGGATGGTAGGAAGTATGGAAAGTCTGTCAAATGTCTTGACTATAGCCCACGGTTGAGTGGCTTTTGCAATAAAAGGTGTATCATTGTCATACCAAATGGTCCAGAAAGCCAAACACATGACACAAATTAGTTTCAAGGGCCAAATTGGTGTGGCTGGAGTCAAATGATTGCACTGGAACAGCAACCCTGTAACCTGAGAAAGTGTCAGTAGCACTGATGAACAACAAATAGCTCTAAAGAGAGGTGGAAGAAGGTCTCAGGTAATCAATATGCCAAGAGCAGCGGCGACAACGCTCCATACAGTGTGGTCTTCCTTACCAAGAGGCAACAAGGTCAAGTTTTGGCAGGAGTCACAAGTCTCGCACCAAATGGTAGCCTTTGCGTCAGAAACATCACGTATCCTATGTATGTCCTGTCTATAACAGCGGATATGTTGCCACGTCCAGTACAAAAATCGATCCAGGCAGCAATGATGGTCATCTGTGTGGTGCTAGCTAACCGAGTGATTCTAGCTGGTCTCATCAGAGAATGAGACTTTACAATGGAGATCAATATGAATGACTCCAGCAGTTCTATCAGCAGCCACAATTTGTTTCCATTATTTGGAGCTCCTGAGGAAAGATGTCTTTAATCTGCAAATCTGTAGTTTTCCAAATAGCAGATCAAACCTTAGGTCATTAGCAACAGCCTAACAGTCAGTAAAAACATAACAAGGCTCATCAAGGAGGGTATTGGTCGGAGCTTTGAGAACGGCCTTGAATTCTACTTAATGACCAGATCAACTACATCCATTTTCAGTTCTGCATACCTGGCACTGAAGTTGAACAGTCATAGCAGTCCATTGAAACAGCACTGGTTTTCAGCTTAGCCAGTCTGTCAATGAAAGAAGCAACAGGCATTTCGAGGAAACTCCTAAATGCCACCTAAATGTATCTTTAAAGCCCCTACATGTAACCTTTATGAAATGAGGGTGCTAAGCCAGGAGCTTTGTTTCAGGCAAAGGAATGGGTGATAAAGTTTTCCCCAAAGGATTAGCTGCCACTTTTTCATGTAAATCCAAAATGCCACTGGGGCTAGGTCTGTTGCATTAATGATTACTGCATATAATGATTTTATATGACAAGCAAGGCTAGTTGGGCCCTTTCCACTCTAGTAGTCATGAGGTCTGTTTGATCTACTTGAAAAAGGGAACAGCAGGCTGGAGGGCTCCAGTGTTCAGTTTTGACAAGAGCCACACGGGAAGGGGAACAGGCAGACAGGCAGATACAGGAGCCAGGGCGAGCTCTTTTGGGCTCCACCCCAAAGGTAGCGTCTAGGGGTGTGCTACAATTAATGGTCTTTTATCAGTTGCCGTCTGGGGAGAGCTAAGTGTTAAACCAGTTCAGCAGAGAGTGAGGGTGACAGCCTTTTACACCCTGCCCTCTTGATACCCGGGTCCTTGTCCAGCATGTGGGAGGAATCAGGTCACAGACAAAGCTGAAGGATAGTGAATGTGGGGCTTTAAGTGGTGGAGGTGGCTCTCAGCGGGGTGGATGGGGAGCTGTAAAGGGGATGGAGTAGGAAGATGATCTTCCTCTGGAGTTCACCTGTCCCACAACCCATCTCTTCTTCATCTCCAGCCAAACCCCTCTTGACGTTAAGACACTCCTTCTCTCCTTCTCTGCCACTCTTCTGCTTGTGGAGCCTGGGGTTTAGGGTTTATATGGGTACAGGATAAGGGGGCATGGCAGACCAAAAGGCAACATTTGGGCACAAAACCAGGAATACCTGTTCCCAATTAGGGCCGCGGGTTTCCAGGCTTGAGGGTGGAGCCTTTGTCAGGGCACCGCCCTCTTCTACACAGTATTTCCCTGCCTCCTGTCCGTATCAGTAATAGCTAATACTTCGTTTTTCAGAAGGCGTGTACCTAGCCAACCATGTCAAGGAGGAGTTCAGGCATCCAAAACTTCAAGGGCACTTCTGGATGAAGGCTGTCTCCTTTTACCAGGGTCTCCAATCAGCAAAGTAATCAGTTACAGGATATTTTGTATCTCAAAGGTATCACTAGGTTTGTGTAGCCTCAAAGATACCAGTACCTATCTAAATGGGGCTCTTTCTGGTTGGGCTGTAGCACTTATGGGGCAGAAAAGTTCAAGTATATAATATGTCACTTTCTGCTATGTATTCAGATGCAAAAAGAACAACAGTGCATTGAATTGGTTCAACAGGCCATACCCACAAGGTCATGTTAACTTTCCTTCCTACTATGAACCTTGCCCAAACCCCATCAGTTGAATCCGAGTGACCCCTTCCCCACAGGACTGTGTAAGATGGTAAACTGGTCACCTGTATTCAACACAGTCATAAAACTTTGAGCCCCTTTCTTCTATAAAGTCCCTCAGCATATTCAGATGGGTACATGTGGTGTTTGGTGCTCCTTTGAGATAAGGAGACCTGGGCCCCATCCCTAATCAACTTTCTCCTTAAAGCAGCTCAGGTCAGGTTAAAGGTGGAGGGAGAAATGAGGGAACACGGGGTGGGGATAGGAGGTTCCATGCCAGCATGCAAGGCTTTACATCTACTTTTAGTATTGAGTAGTATGGCAGCTGCTGGGAGCTCAAATAAATGAAATTCCAATGATTTTGGTCCCCAAAACCAAGCAAGATCTGACAGTATTTTGGCACTGGGGACCCTTTGACTCAGCAACCATGGACACATGGTCTTCAGACTGGAACCACTGGGTTTGTGCCGTTTGCCTGACTCTAGCTTGACTCACGTTAACATATTTCTTTTCTTTTTTAGGAGTTCATCTTAATTAACAGCATCTGCACCATTACCAAGAAACATCTCTTAAGTTCTGGCTTGGTTTTAACATAAAAGGTAGAGCACTTTTCTAAGG
This sequence comes from Cacajao melanocephalus, assembly GCA_963573385.1. Classification (NCBI taxonomy): domain Eukaryota; kingdom Metazoa; phylum Chordata; class Mammalia; order Primates; family Pitheciidae; genus Cacajao; species Cacajao melanocephalus. The sequence goes on from CAUYLG010007355.1 coordinate 111,872, forward strand.
TTGGGGGGCCAACTGCAAGAATTTATCTAGAATTCTCTGGGTCAGTTTCTCATTCTTCAGTAGGTCACCTTCATCAGCATAGTACACTCAATCCAGGGTGGTAAAAGACCAAATACTAGTTAATGCCACTTCTATCCCTTCTCACAGGAATTTGTCTCAGGGATATATCCCTGAGAGACTACTGCTCTCTGAAAGTAACCAAGACCTAATGGAAAAAAAAAAATTATTATTTTCTTTGAATGGATTTAAGTCTGGCATGACAGAATGCCAGGAGGGGCTGAGCCATAAAATAGCCCACCTGTTGCCCTCATTCCTTAACAACCATGATGTGCCCTGCCACCATATGTCCCAAGCAAAACAGCTAAAGTTCTAGTGATTCACCTATTGTCTAAGGAAGTACACCCTTTAGCCCACCCAGGATATATCTTAGTACTAATTGTTATAGTGGGATGGACTTGAAGCTAACTGGCAGACTGGTGAGGAAATACCTCTATCCACGCCCAGAAAAGGGTTTAGCAAAAAACAAGGGACCATTTGGATAGCTATCACTGGACCTACTTTCTGATATTTGGTCTGCAATCACTGCCCCATTGGCTCCTCATTAACAGGCAATGAAGTTGAGGACCATGTATCATCAGGTTGATCATGAAATTTGGTCAACAGGTTTGCTAGCAATTACTAAGGACTTCCTTCGAATCCAGTTAATGAGCCCCAGAGCCCTCCTCCTCTTCCAGAAAGCTATGTGTCTGTCAGAAGCCCATCCTCATGACCAAAAACCACCAAGAACTGTGAAGGGTCTGAGATTTTGCTCTGTTGCAAGCTAACAAGTTAGGCTGCCATATTCATGGACACTGGTAAAAGACATATGGCTCCTAGGTCACAAAGAACTTTATTACTTATGGTACAGTAAGTAGAGCATGATAATCCACATTTTTTTTTTGAGATGGAGTATCACTCTGTCACTGAGGCTGGAGTACAGTGGCACGATCTCAGCTCACCGCAACCTCTGCCTCCCAGGTTCAAGTGATTCTCATGCTTCAGCCTCTGGAGTAGCTGGGATTACAGGCACGCACCACCACACCCAGCTAATTTTTGTATTTTTAGTAGAGACGGGGGTTCACCATGTTGGCCAGGCTGATCTCGAACTCCTGACCTCAGGTGATCCACCTGCCTCACCCTCCCAAAGTGGTAGGATTACAGGCATGAGACACTGTGCCTGGCCTGATAATCAGCATTTTAAAAATCATTTCTTCCTTATACCTAAGTCCCAGAAGAGTGACCAGGTTAGGCCCAGATGGATATCTGCACATACAGTAGGTTGTATTACAAGGGAGGAATCTTAAACTTAGGGAACCCAATCTTTCATAATGGGCAGTAAGCATGCCCTTACTCTGGAGGGAAGACAGTATCTTCCAAGGTTGCACACAAACTGAAACTTCTGCTCTGGAAGTTAAAAGGGAGGGTGAGACGGGGGAGAAAAAGACTTTATATCTTCCAAGATTGTTCATTATACAAATATCCTCAAAAAGACAGTACAGGACACAAGAAATCTGTGCCTTCCCTAGAAAGACATACAGAAATGCAAGTGATCTATGGAGAATTGCTTCTCAATTGGTATAAATTGTAGAAAAATGGAAAAATGCAAAGGCAATTTTGCTCTTTGTGCAGAAGCCACTCCAACCTGTGGTGAAATACTCCATGATTTATACACAAATATTAAGGAACTCTTGCAGATTTTTAAAACTCACCAAAAACAACTCTGTCAATCTTGACCCACTTCACCAACTTACAACTCAATACTTTGGCAGTTCATCAAAGCACAGCTCCAATATCCTAAGTACCACTTACATTTTCAGTTTTAATTTTCTCCTCAGTCTTTTTCCTTTTCTTTTAATTTGACTAACTTCACACATAAGCCCAGCTAATCTTACTGCTGCATGTTAGCCAAAATAGAGTTCTTCCGATAAACCCTCAGGAGAGAGCCAGGGAAGCCTGCTTAAAGGAGTGATTTTAAAGTCATAAGGTCAAAACAGATTCCTTTTTAGGCAATTCAGTTTGGCATGACTGCAACATGATTATCTGAGTAAGAACCTCTAAATTTTAAAACAAAAATATACTAAGTGCATCCTAATATCCCAAGCAATAGGGCTAGCAGTTACATAAGGGAAGCTGACTTATCTTAACATTCATCTATTAAGCCCTATTTTGTCCCATGACCCAGGCTTCTTAAGAGACTGCCATTACAATTAAACCTCCATCCCCCAAAGAGCCCTGTCTACAATGGCTTATAAAGGAAGGGATAAGAGCCAAATTCCAGGTTGGCCTCAGTTATGTCTAAATGTCAACTTGCTTATCCCACACAGTGAAACATATGAACATCCTAAGGCAGATCTCTTTTAAGGGAAAAGGGTCAGGTTCCCTAGCTTTTCACCCCAAGGGATAGACGGGAATGTGCTGGTCTCTATGATTCTATGACTAGATAGAATCACAGTATGTTTATCATTCCATTATAATTCTTTACACTCTAGACGTTATGTTTTCAAACCACTCTGTTTTAGAGAAGATCTCAATGTTTTAGTAAAGTACAAACACCATCAGTCTGCTGTTATTGTCTCCATGTGTATGTTCTGGATTAAGGCACTTTTTTTTGTTTGGATTACAAACCACATTACTTGATAAATATCTGAGAAAAATGGGAGTGGGTAAGTTGGAAATGAAAGTAGTTTTCACTTATTCTATGAATACAATCCTTCTAAGAACAAAGATTCTTCAAGTGTTTAGTTTTCTAAATAACTTTATAATGGAACAGAACCATAACCCAGCAAAAAGAGCCAAGGTTCTTATTTTGGTATTATTTATTCTCCTTTGGTCAAGCAGGTCAATAATAAGGTCATCAATTGTCTTGGCAACACCAACCTCCATTTCCACCACTGCAATGCATTAATGAGTTTATTTATGCCCTGCTTTATCTACAAAGAATTTTTTCCTATTAGAACTATTAACATGAGCTTAGTTCCACTGTGCTTTTTCAAGGGAGATTTATTAAAATGGGATGGAAAAGAAGGTCATTTCCAAAAAAAGTTACCTTCAGTTTTCAACAGAGAAACATTATGTTTTATTCCGTATCTCTTTGGATAAGCAATATTTGATAATATTTCCAGCCTAAGATGTCAGCAGTTCTAACACCAAACAACTAAGAACTTTATTCAAGAGCCAGAGTTGCTTATATTGGCATCTATATAACACAACCTCAACATCTAATTTCCTGGTGTTGAAAAAAAGTCAAATCCCTGCTTCTTTAATTTACGAGTATAAAACTATTGCCACGTCTCAAACTTTTAAAGCACAATTTTAACCCAATAAAATAAACACACCCACTACAATGCCTCCTGTGATATTAACACATACTCTACTTTCCCCTGCGAAACCTGAAATAAGGTATTTTTTTAAACTTATAATTGCCATTCTTCCTAAATATATAGGGAATCTCAATATTTGAGTGAGTTTTCTCAACAAGGAAATAGTGGCAATATTGACTTACCTCACAGAGCTTAAACAGTTTGAAAATGTTGTATTGCTTAATCCTTGTATTTAAAGAGTTAGTCATAAGGAAGTCAGTGGCAAGCTAGCCCAAAGCTGGGTCACCCTGGGCAGGAAGTGGCTGAGAAAATTGTAGCAGATTTTAAACTTTTTAAAATCTGCTGGCCACTTTGGCTAAACACAAAGACCACCTACTCCACTATTCCCTCACAGCTATCACAGCAAAAAGTACTCACCAGAATAGACAGGAAGGAGGCACTTCTGATGAAATGCCACCAAGGTAACTGTCTGGATTTTATGGATATTTAATACATGCCAGAGACAAAATTACAGATTTTGTCATATTATAAACATTAAAATAGGCCTGTCCACAGACCACCTAGCGTTCCTTCACAGATTATACTGTAAATCCAAACTACAGAACTATCTGAAATGCAGGCAATTTGCTAGGTGATACTGCTGTTGTAAGCACATGAGGAATACAGTGGTAACATAGAAAACCAGAGCAATTCTGGAAATGATCTGCTTTAACTTACGCCGGAAGTAACAAGATCCTAATGCCAAAAAATAAAACTCTCTCGTTAAAATAAGAGGGCTTGAGATTTGGAAATAATCAGGTTTCTTTTTTTGTTTATGAGTACCAACTAAACAAATTTATACTCTGAGCCTAGCAACATTTCAGGAATGGGAAACTAAATTTCCTGATTAACACGAAAATAAGCCTCATAATAAGAATCATAGTTTAGAAGTCCTCAATTAGTAGTAATAACAAATAATTTGAAATATATTTTAAAGTGTTGGATAATTTTTAAGAACAGTGTGACTAAAATTAATATTGCAACTTTCCAGAACTATCTGGACTAATTTTTGTGACCACCCAAAAAAGGGGCTAAGCTAAAACTTCGTATTCCAAATTGAGTCAGTGACAAAGTTTCAAACACACCCCACCATATAACCTCAAAACATTTTAAGTAAGATGGTTTACAACAGAAATACTGAAAATAAATCATCCTTGAATACTTTTAGATTTCCCCCAGTGTACCACAAATCACATCCAGAAACCCAAACAAAATAATCACTGAAATGTTTGAGATATGCTGCTGAAATCCTGAGCTACAAGACAAGAAAAGGAGAGAGACCAAAGCAGATAGCCTGATGTCTCTTTGCCTGAGCAGCACTGGGCTTTTGGAGGTCCTAAGCCATGCACATTAATACTCTGAGTCTATAAAAGTCAGCAGTAACACTAAAATAATAATAAATAATATAGGTTCTGGTTAGAAAGAGAGGATCCGTTTACTGCCGCCCTGCTGAGGTACATTTGACCACCAAAGGCAAGAAAGCTATTAGCATCCTGAATTAATGGGTATAGTGGTTTTCAAACAAGATATTTTCATGATGGACACCATGTGGACTCAGCAAAGTTTCTCCTTCAAGAAAAATATAGCTTTTATTTCAAAGGGCACTGATTAGGCTTAATACCATTAGGGAACCATCAAGGATTTGTGTTGTTGTTACTGCTTTTAACTATCAGTTACTTTCTAAACCAAAAATTGTGGGTAGTTAACTTGACCAACAGTCAACGGTTAGGAATGCAGGAGCAAATCCAAGGTACAAAAGAGCTTCAAATGTAGACAGGCTTTAAGGAGTTTAGAATCTTTTTAGGTTGTTAGGTCTTAGGCTTTCTTATCATCACAATTAGCATTGTTATTACTTCCTTGTCTGGAATTTCTAAATAAAAATTTATTTCCCTCATCACATCCCCCCCCGAAAACAACTAGATACAACACTATTTTAGAAATTCTCAATATGGTTTATTAGTGGCAATGTAAACCAATGACAATCAAAAACCAAATAAACACATCTACCAAATGAATAAATTCTTATCTACTATTAATTGCTTATAATATATCCAGCAGATGTTTTAAAAGTCAACAGTATTAATTCCCTTGTAGATTAATTGTAAAAAAATAACTGTTTTGAGTCCATCTCCATCAATACTTAAAGTACAAATATACATTAAATAAGATTAAAAAGACTATAAATCAGACAACAAAAAAGTCTACAAAACAAAGATAACCTTTAAAGCATTGCTCAATTTACTTTGTAGCTTTTTTATGTAAAATATTTTAAAGCAGTACATATTTTCTGGATCATACATGAAAGTTCACATCCAGATGTCTTTTCTATCAAATTCTTATTCTTTCTTCATTGTCAAAATCTTAATTTTCACTCCTGGCTGGATTTTTCTTCCTTGGCAATTCTTTTTGTTACCCCACTAAAATATTTCTCACGGAAGGAATTATGACCTTGGTATGGCAGAAAATGATCACTTAGCAGATGTGAATACTGGTCTCGATTCTGTTTGGTTGGAAAATACAAAATATAAAAATAATTTCTTTAGTTAGCTTGTACCAAAGCTGTCATTTATTTTCTTAAGCAAAATCTCACTCTCTAGTGCATATTTATTTTCCTTCACTACTTGAATTAGAAATAGACCATCACTTTACCTTACCATGCTTGGATATCCAAAGTGTTTTCATTTACTTTACCTGAGTTAAGCATCACAAAAGTCCTCTGCACAAAGGACACATTTCTTTTCTTTTTTTCTGTTTATTTTTTGTAATTCAGACAGGGCAAAGAGAATGGTTCCAGGTAACAGAGTCAAAGCTATAACTTTCTTCTGATTCCTAGTTCAGCACACACTGAAGTTATCTGTGCCTATGGATAAGAATTATTAAACAAGGAAGCGTCTACTCAAGAAAAAGTTGTGAACCGGCAAAATAAGGCATTTGTGTGAGGTCATACATATACACAAAACTGTCTGAGGTATTTCCATATTCAGTTAATGAAATAATTCCTGGCAACTTTAAGTGACCACAGTAGATGAAGATACAGGCTAAACAAGAGATTTCCATACTTGCAGACTTCACAGACAAGTAAGGACTAGTGCTGGGACTGACATCTAATGGTAATATCAACCCGGGTTAGAATGGCAAACATATTTTGGCTTAGAAAATTGAGGTTCCTGGCAGGAAACACTGAAATACTGGCTTCTCATCCAACTTCGCTAACCATTCCAAGCTAAGAAAAATATCTAATTAGACATAAAATCTTATTTCTCATGTACTTCTATAAATTCATATTCAATTACACCTGCATTAATGTGATTTTGAGGACAGGTGAAGAGACTTAAATGGAAAACATGAAGCATAATTTTTTATCCTGATTTCAGTATCAAAATGGTTGCTAAAAATATAAAAATATATCTGGAACATAACAATCCTCAAAATATTTTTGCACTTTTGCAAAAATATTTTTGCCGTGTAAAATGAGTACCTTTATCTTTCCATCATATCTAGCATTAATAAAAATCCAGGTTTAGCCAAAATAATGTTGGCGGATTTGTTTATTCAGAAACTATCTTTGCCAGATATACTTTTAAAATCACACCAAAACCCCAGATTATTAAAAATTCAACATGCCCAGATTTCCTGATTCACCAAAGATAAATAGGTGGCTACTGAAATTTTATGGCACTAAGTATATTACAGTTTCAAATTCCTGCACGTACGTGAAAACATGTCAAAGGTTACTATTAATAACTTTAGGCTACATACAATCCCAAAAAAGATAAATTTTAGATAGTCAAGGTGTAGGTATACAACTAAAGATACCAAATGAAAACTAACATTTGCTGGGTATTTTGTATGGACCCAAAACAATACTAAATGCTTTATATGTACTATCTAATAAAATTTGTCAGCTCTAAGAAATAAGTACACTACTAACACCATTTTACAGATGAGGAATTATTTAAGAGTACAGGCCCAAGATAATACAGCTGGTAAGTGGCAGAGCTAGGCTTTGAACACAGATCGGTTTGACTCTAGAGACTGCACCCTTAACTACAAGGTAATGAGGTTTTCTCCAAAAGAGCTATCTTTTTCCCCAACTCAAGAAGGAGGAGGAACTCTGAGAATATAGGTGATACACTGAGGCTATGACAGCTAAGCTGCCCACCAAGAAAGGAGTAGAAATAGGTAAGAGGTCTTACTAATGAAGGCCTATTAACTAAGGTCATGTTTCAGTGGCACAGAGTTTTCATACCAAGAAGAGGTATAAAGAGCCACAGGGAAGCTGAAGGATAACAAAACCCTGAAAGAATAGGTGACTTACAGGTGGATTCAAGTCTGTTCCACCTATCAGGACTGTGCCAGGACAGCGGCAACACAGAACAATGTTCCAGCATCTAACGTCAACTACTTCATTTCAACTTTTGTCAAAGTCTGACAGAAGTCCATCAACTACTCCTCCAGGTATTCGAAATTCTGTCCTTATGTCAATAAGATCACTAGAAAACTTGACCACTTCCTGAGCTATGTTAGCTTAATCCTGGCAGAATGTTTTTCTTTGGTTCTATTTTAAAGCTATGTCCAGATGCGGTCATCTTTTCAGCTATGTTGATCCTCACAATTCTTGGCATCACTCCCCATCCAGTCATCAAAATCAGAAACCTCGGTCAGATGCATCTTCTCAGATTTGGTCAGCCCTAAAATCTTAGCTTATATATCCTGACTATCTCAAATCCACTTCTGTCTACTCATAATTCTAATATTTAATGAAGGCCTTCCTCATCCCCTCCTCTCTTTTCCCTAAATGGCCAGCTGCCCTGCCTTTAGTGATTCCTTCTCCAGTGTATTCTCCATACTGAGACCAAGCCTAATTTATTAAAATGCAAATTTAATATGGCAACCACTTGTCTAAAATCCAAATGAGTTCAAATTTTCCATAATTCTCAGGCTTTTCCCTTGACATTTGGGACTTACATTCAATTACCTATCACTTTGCAGAATGTCATCTCACTTTCTTCTGTGCAAGAGGAATCAGAATGCAGTCAGGCCATGAAGTAATTCCTTACTTAGCTCTGCCCTCCTGTCCTCTACTCTCCTCATGGCCCCTCTAGGCCATGCAAGATCACCTACCCCTCAAACTGCACTGTGGATTAAGGAGGCTAAGGTAAGACAGAAACGTGATTCCAGCCAACTGACCCAGGCTCAGTTACTAGCGTGCCTAGCTGACCTAATCTGTGGTTATGCAGCTCCCAAAAGGGAGGCAGAAGACAAAGCCGAAAGCATAATGGAAGATGGGCTCCCTCCAGGGACCAAAGGAAGGGCTTAATAAAATAGTTTGTCTTTGACCACAGGGATAGAAATCAGGCAAGTGTTGGTCATAAAGTCAGAGAATATAAAGATTAGAGTCAGAGTCTGGGAATGAACAGCAGAAGCCTGAAAACTCCAAAAGTAATGATTAAAATGGATGCTAATGATTACTGAGAAAACATTTACTACTTAAGACATTCTTTACTGTAATAGTTTAGGCCCCTCAGAATAAAGTAAAGGCAAAGTAAGTCCTTAACAGACCATGTTTAGTGCTATGGGGACACAGTGGCAAAGACATATATATGCTAATTAAGAAGTTGGGAAAGATCATTAACCTTAGAAATGCAACTCCTGGGGAGAAAATCCTATTTTCTTCTTTCCCAGGTAGTAGAGCAGAATCAGTGTGAAGTGTATGTTTGGGTTCTGTGCTAAAATGTCCCCTTTCTAGAAGACCAAATGACTCCTGATTGCAAAACAGAACATTTATCATTTGTAACAGGAACTCTGGAAAACCCAAAAGCTCCAAATCCCTTACGCAGCCAGAGATCTGGCAGGCACCAGTCTATTACCTAGCAGCACAAGCCCTGCTTCAGAGTACGACATTCCAAGGACTTTGGCTACTATTTTCACTTAAGTGCAAAGGCTATGGTTCATAAAATGTTCCTCACGAAACACTCGGTATATGTCTGTGGTCCAACATATATCATCACATATAATCATACATGTAAATACCACATACCTATGAACAATACACATTTAATTAAAGTACACCCAGACCATATGAAATATACTGTACTCTATGAAGCACTGAGAACTTATATTATTACCTTAATGCTGAAAAGAACAGCAAACTCATTTTTTGTTTTCTCTTTTCTCTCTACCTCTCTTTCATCCTATCTTTAGTTTGCCAGGGCTTACATTTGAGATGATGATATTCAACTCTACATATTTTTCATCACCTTTTCATGACTCTTCTCTATGCACATTCCCTGCACATCTCAACCAGGAATATCTGCAAAAATTTTTTTCAGCACAGTATCTCAAAGGCCAAAGTGCTTACTTAAAAGGAGAAGAGTGTCCTCAGCAAACACAATCTTTGATCTCCCTCACTAACTCAAGCTCGCCCCAGTGTTTGACTTTTGGTTTTGCTAACATTTCCAAATCTGTCTACCACTATCCATCGTGATATCATCTACATATCACAAAACCCGAGTTCTGCCAATGTTTAGTAAGCAAAACTTACTTGGTGGAAAATAAAAACACACAAAGAATGAGGAAATGGCAAGAGAGAAGACTATAGTGATAAAACAACTACACTTTCCAGATTTCTTAACCATTGGTAGTAACTAAGAAGATGTAAATAAAATATTAAGACTATTGATTATACTATTATCATTTTCTACAATCAGAAGAGTTTCTGCAGGTAAATTTGCGCTACCCACAAATGGCTATATAAGGGATATAAAACAGCATTCAGACCTATTATTTATCCTTTTAAGACAATCGGCAATTGCAAACATCATAATATACAAGTTATGATTCAAAAAAGGAAGATGTATTTCCTACCGAATGTGTTATTACATAATTATTTAATTTTCTGTATCTTTTTACAGAAGAGTATCATCTAAATTTTGCAGATAGGGATACAAGGGGGCTAAAGAGTTTAAATAATCTACCACAAATCACACAGCTAGTAAGTAGCATTGCCAGAATTGTAGCCTAAATCAGACTTCAAAGCTCATGTTTTTCCCATTATAATTCTTTTTTTCAGTAGAAATTACATCAAAACAATGGCTAAAGAGTTAATTTCCCACATGGCGGATTAGTGGGTCATTCAAAATAGAGTTTGACATTTAGAGGACATTCCTCACTGAACGGCAACATTATGGTAGCACATATTTCAGATCTAAAATTTTAGGCAGGACTCCTTTAACCACTGTCCCACCCAGCCAATTTCCTGTCCTATCAGTACTGCTAATTCTAAACATAAACCACTCGAGGAATTTTAACACACTTGCCAAAAAAACCAAAGAAAGGCTTACAAATTGGTAGTTTACTTTTATGTGTACACTACCCTCTGCTGGCTGGAGAACAGCAATCCTTCTTTGTAGTATTTCCTGATGTGGACTGAAATCGTTGATAGCATAGTGGACCATACATCTGACAGGAGCACCCTGTTTTGATAGCTGCTTGTGAGTCCTGGAATGCTGTAAACATCTAGAGTTTCACAGTCCCAACATGACCAGGCTGGCCGTTTCCTCAGGGAATGATAGCATTTATTCACATCACTTCATTTTTAAAGAATGATGCAGAAGTACACATTCACCTCAGTGATTCAAATGTGTGACACTGTCTCAGTGTCCAACCTAAAATTCCAAATTACTCTCTAGAATAAGAAAGAAAAAGTACATAAAAGCAACTTTATTCAAGTCAATCTTTACCTTTACAACTATACATCAAAAATACAGCATTTAAAAAGAACCAAAACAGATGCTAAAAGTATTTGTCACTTACAATAAATTTTAATCTAATGGGGAATTCATTATCAAGAAAGTAAATCAAGCTGTATGTTCTATAGTCACATTCGAAACTGCTGCTTTAAATGGAACTCATGACCCTCTGGATTATACCATGAGAATACATATATAAAAAATGTTTCTCAAGCTAACCATCATAAACTGCTCAGACTTCAAAGAAACAAAGATTCTTCACTGAGAATTCCACTTAGATAAAACTATCCTCCTGATTGCCTTCTCCCAGGAATTTGCTATTCTCTTTTATCACCTCCTTCTTAAATAAAGGGAAGGTGTTATAATCTTCCACAATAAGTCAATTCAGCTGCTTTATTGGTTTGCTTCTCATGAGAAATGAGGCCTAGGGATCATACGATTAAAATGTTTTTGTCCCACTAATTTTTGAAGAGTAATATCAGGGTCATGATAAATTCAATGTATTGTCAAACAGAAAACTTCTGGCTAGCCATAACTATCTGTTCTTACTCTTCCTTCAAATGGATGATTTAAATACCACTGATATGATTGTTTTTATTCTAGAATGGCCCAGAGTAATAACTTAAAAGTTACTATTCCTTCCATAAATATTTATTGCACGGTGAGCAAGAGTCAAGGTCTGTGAATTCACAGAGCTTGTATAGTGGTGGGAAAGGCAGGCATTAAACAATATACATCCAGACACATACTTACAAACTGTGATTAAACACTGGGAAGAAAAGAGTATAGTAAAAACACCTATTCAGAAGGGGTGAAGGGAAAGGACAAGAAAGGCTTCTCTAAGGAAGTGACATTTATCTGAAACCTAAAGGATGAATTAAATTTTTTTTTTGAGATGGAGTCTTGCTCTGTCGCCAGGGTATGGCGCCATCTTCACTCCTGCAATCTCTGCCTTCCAAGTTCAAGTGGTTCTCCTGCCTCAGCCTCCTGAGTAGCTGGGATTACAGGCACGTGCCACCACACCCAGCTAATTTTTTTTTTGTATTTTTAGTAGAGACAGGGTTTCACCATGCTGGTCAGGCTGGTCTCGAACTCCTAACCTCGTGATCCACCTGTCTTGGTCCTCTCAAAGTGCTAGGATTACAGGCGTGAGCCATGTGCCCAGCCAAATTAAATTTATTCATATGACAAGAGGGGAAGAAGACATTCCAGGAAGAGGAAACAGTGTGTTTGAGAAGACTCTGAGACTAAAAGGAGGTAAGTCCATTGTGGGACCTGAAAGAAGACCAGGGTGGCTAAAAACCGGCAAGCAAAGGGGAAGGTGGCGCAAGATGAGACCGGACAGGCCAGAAGTAGATCAGGCTGACAAAAAGGTTATGTAAAGGACTCTGAATTTTATTCTAAATTCCACAGAAAGCTATTAATGAGATTTAAGCAGGGGAGTTTCCTTATCTACTTGTATTCTGAAAGATACTCTGGCCACCATGTAGGAAATGCATGGAGGGAGAAACTGCAGCAGCAGAGAAATTAGAAGATTATTACAGCAGCTTAAGAAAACAGCACTGTACCATGGTCCTGGGGGTAGGGGTGGGAAATAAAAACATATACAAGAAAACAATCATCTGCTCAGTTGTCCCAAGCCAGATTTCTGAAACATCATCCTTAACTCATTTCCTTCACCCCAATTATCCAATTAGTCACCAAGTCCTGCCACGTCTACCTCCCCCAAAACTCTCAATTCCACGATGTCCTCTAAAATCTCCATTTTTCCTTGGTTTACAGCCTCACCATCTTTGCCTGACTATGCCAGGAGCCTCCTCAGCGGTATCACAGATATCTTTCCATAGCCCAAGTTCACTAACACAGTGATGCTAGGATGACATTCACAGAACACAGAGCTTCTGCCACTCTCCTAACACCCCTCGTGGGCTTGCCCTTACTAATAGGATAAACTTGAAACTCTTCAGTAGGTAAGGTCCTTCAACACTGGGCATCCCTCTCTTTAGTCTTCCAGGTCATCTCCAGCTGTTCTTCCCCCACTGCTCAATATTTCCAGCTACGCTGAAGTCTAGGGTTCCCTGCATGTACCACAAAGCCTCTCATGCTTCTGTATCTTGCTTAAATTGGCTTTCCAACCAAATTCCTCACCTCTCTTCCCTCAAGCACATCTCCTCAGGTAGGTGCTTTTCTGTGTTCACACAATACCTCTCACAGATCACTACAGAACACAAGACGCTATGTTGGAATACAGTGTGAGTGACCATTTCTCCTGATGTACAAGTTTTCTAAGGATAAGAAGCCTTAGTCTGTTCAGCCTCAACACCTGACATGAATGGTCCCATAAACACATGTTGCTTGATGAAAACTAAGGCCTTCCACTCAAGGAACAGGTAATTAAGTAAGGAAAGTAAAATATACAAAAATAGGAAAAGTACATGAATGTAAAAATTGTTAGGCAAATAGCTTTTATTTTCCTATTTCTCTTAACACCTTTTCTAAAAGTTCACCTGTCCTCGATTCTTACATTAATATCTGCTTATTTACTCCCAGCAAAAACTTACATCCTTCTTTAACAGAGCAAACAGCAGTTATCAGATATGAATTTCCTCAACCTCCTTGCCCCACTCACCATGCCCATCCTCTACTACAAACCGGCTCCTATCTGCTTCACTGTGAAGTCTCATCTCCTGCACCACTCCCTATCAATATAATGATAAAGCCAAAATTCTCTCCTGGTGTCCCTTCATTGCCAAGAGTTAATTTAATAGAATTCCTGAAACTTCAGTGAAAACATCTAATGATGATTATCAATTTATAAAATCACTATTCTTTAAAAATAAGATATTTCCACTTCCCAGAGGATGAAGTTGCAGAGTGCTATAGTCATTTAGCAGAAAACCAAATGGCTTCTATTTTAATTGTAGGCCAGGTTTAAGCTGTCCTTTTACTCACTGGCAGTTCCTGATAATGAGATAATGATTTCTTCTACCTCACTAGTATTAACCTTAAGTCATTTATAGTCTCAAAGTGACAGTAGTTTACACAAAACAGCAGTTTCATTGCAAATGCTTGAATACAAATGGCTTATGAAATTTATTCTATGATAAGTGAAAACCAGTGATGCTGTCACCATAGTGGAAGTGTTCATCAAACTGGCAGTGTTCATCTAAATTTTGTGGGGGAAAACTTTTTAGATTGATGGGGCAGATTAAAGCTATGATATATATTCTTAAATAAGGTGTAAGGAAGAAGGCAAAGAGATGGAAGAGAAAAACAATGGGTTGGTTTATTTTCTTGCAATCAGCAGAGAGTGAAATGAAATGTAAATGACAGTGCTGAATATAATGGGGTTCAGTTCAGCTTCAGGGTAATTACCCATGTCCGGCTTTTGTTTAAAAATCCTGCTCTCCTTATCAAAGCTTCCCACTGTTCTACATCTGGTACTGGACAGTAGCTATAGAAACCACTTGTGCTAAAGTTATACAACTATAAACAGTACTAGGCCATTCCCAAACCAAGGACAAGCAGGTCAAAAGTCTGACATCCAATACTATTAAGAGAAACCTCTAGCATTATTCCTAATGAGAACAAGGTACCATTGGAAATCTGCGTCCTTTAATTAGGTATTTACATATAATCTATACTTTTTAAAAATTTCACTATAAGACAGTAAGTTACCTAAAATCTATGAAAGTATTTTAATATGTATTAAAGTCTTCATATCTAGAGTTCTCAAAATGAGTGACAATGATTAAACTTTGACATCTGGCACTCAGCCCGTAATTTCTTAATAATTATTTGAAAAATCATTGGGGATATTAGTCCTTATCCTGACAACACAGAAGTATTAACACTTTCTATATGCTATCTACTGGAATCTATACTTTATAAAATTCAAAACTTTATCTCAAATATTAAAAGAATACAAAGTCAACACACTAAACACTTAATGACCACTTCTTAGTTACTGTATCTAGCATTTAATTAAAACTAAAAATCTTATTTAACACCTTCTTAAGTAGCAATAAATGAGTAGCAGAACAAAACATGTGCAGGCATGCACATATATAAGCTCTCACTTTAATGTAGAGACTATTCCTCTCCTACGTGAGTTTTTAAAATCTCCATAATTCATTAAAAGAAAAATGAATAAAAATTAATATACATTTATACAAAGATCAAAACCAGGCAAAACTACATTGCTTAGGGACGAACTCAATAGTGGTAATATGACAAAAGAAAAGCAAGATAATGATTATCATAAAAGTCAGAATAGTGGTTACATTGCAGGGGGAGGTATTTATGATCAATAATAGCCATAAAAAGGGGGTTTTTCTGGAGAGCTACATTACTCTATAACCTTGACCTTGGTGGCAGGTACATGGATGTTCACTTTATTAAGTTGCACATTTATGTCTTATATAAAAAATACACATTAAAAATCTCAGGGTTTGATTCTTAGAAGATCATAAAGTAGAAAGAGGACATAAGTTTACATGTGAATTTGAAAAACACCAGAAAGATAATTCTAAGTTAAATAACCATATGATAAATAAGAAAACTACAAAAATATACAATGAGGAAAATCTGTCACTCATGCAAGAATTATAAAAGAAGCTCCAAACGATTATACTGATTCCACATAGAAACTTTCCATTTCTCTAAATTATTCACACCTTGAAATCCCTGAAGCATATTTATATTTTTGACTGACCTATGCCTAAGATTCTATAACACCAGTACTTTAAAAACTGTTTTACTGGCATAGCTTAAAAACATGAACATTAGAGCTGGAACCATGAAGACATATGTTCTGTCTGTCTTCAGAGAACTGCTTATTTCCGCCAGTAAAATAGTTCTATCTAAACAGAACCAAAAGATGCAGGATCTAGATATCTTAAATGTCTGCTTTCCTGGAGCCAGTGGAGGAAGAGAGTTTTGCTTTTTCTTGGTTATCAGAAACAGTAGTTTAAAACTATTACGATAGCATTAACTTAAAAAACCCAGTTTGACAAAATCATTTTATTTGCAGAAGTATAAAAGAAAAATGATCTTCCACGATGTAAACTCAAGAAAAAGTACCACCAACAGCAAAAGAAAATTCATTTGGAACCAAGTGGACTACATGAACCTGAAACAGAATTCAGGCAGCATGATATGCAGCATTTGCTGCTTTCTGCTTCTCTGAATCTTTTTCAAGTACCTCAAGTTAAACCATAATTTATAAATAATGCAAATTGGTTTCCTTCTGACTTGGTATACAAAATAATTTTTAAAAAGACTCTCTCTCTGATACACACACACATGTTGATGGTGATAAGTACTGGAAAGTATTAAGACCTACAACGAGTTTATGTCCAACATGTCTTCAGTGTCACCATGCCTTGTTTTCTCACCAATAAACGAGGTTATCATCTATATCTTATCCTTTGTTTTAAATGCTTCATACCTGATCTCTAATCTTTTATAGCTCTAATCAAAAGGGAACCCACAGCACTGGCAAGAGATAGGCAAAAACCATGAAATATTTCCGAAGGAAAGGCCAATCAGAAGAGAACCACTTTAATTCAAATAGCTGTGAAAGGAAAACACAACTAACAACAGTAATCCTGGGAAAGGATAATGTGTAATGGAAACAGGCATCAGCTTTATGTCAGCAAAATACCAGAACTTATGATCAGCAATACTGCTATCATTCTAATACATAAACTATTTATCATAAAGACTAACTTCTTCCACTTCAAGCCATCTATAAATCATTTTCTCAAGTGACCTCACTGTCTACTCTCTCCTTTATTCGTTTAAAAAAATACTGTTTAAAGTTAATAGTTCTTTTGTCCTTCATAGCTTCAAAATCTTTCAGTCCTTTAGTTAAAACCGACAGTTTTGGCCACACTCCATTCTGATTAATGCATTCATCAGCTTCATGTTACTGGACTCTTTCATTCAATCCAAAATAAAAAAATTACATAAACTGTCATCAACTGCGACTGTGACCTTCCAGTATTCCTCTTTTAATCTAAACTATACAATGTAGTTAATAAAAAAAGACAACTGATTTACACATATTATAACTTTAATCTAAATCAACAGCCATATAATATCTAGAATTAAACTTACCTATACTTCATTGCTTCTGAAACCACTAGGAATATAAGATAGCATGTCAGGTAAACAAGCTACAAAATGAATAAGGCACATGATGGCCCACTTAATGCAATGGTAATTTAAAATAATTTTTTATATTTAATCATGTATATTATAGACTATAAAAATTGCATGAATTTTTAAAAACTATTTCAAGGAAATCTTGAAAAAGCTACTCAGAGTACTCTTTCATCTGTTGAAGTAGATTCTATGGAAAAGGCTGAGAGAGCATAGTGTTAAGTGACTTTCATTGAAAACATAACTATTATACCTCAATCTTTTGTGGACAACTCTGGAAATCAGCATGTTTATCCTATATGTTTCTTATAAGAAAAATATTTTATTTTATAGAAGTAACCACTGTGACTACAACCACATACAGCAGCATCAACTACACGTTGTGTTAAAAGGGACAATGAGTTCTAGTAAAACAAACCACACTCTACCATGGCCCCAAAAGTAACACTAGCTAAACAGCAGGACAAGGAAAGACTATCTGTAAAAAAAAAAAAAAAACTAGTAATAAGTCACTCAAGAATATCTACCCTGGTTAGAGATCCAAGATGGCTGACTACTAGCAGCTCAGGATTGTAGCTCCCAGAGAAAGCGCACAGAACGAGAGGACACACTTACAGATGAATTTTTGTTGCCTACGGACCAGGAGATTCCCAGCGGAGGAGCCCCAGGGGTCGCCAGCGCGACTCTTGTGGCCTGCGCGGCGGTTTTGCCGGCGCCTTGGCGCGGCAGTTCTCAGTGCAGAGTAAACGGGACTGACTCCCCTTTTGGTCAACGTTTGGAGCTTCCAGAAGGCAGAGTCACCTATTTACCTGATTGAAAAAGGAATTCAAGAGGGAAGCCAGACCGGAGATTCCTGGACAGAAAAGCACCACAAATCTTAATGCCACTGTTTTAGTCGGCGCAGTGGGTTGCTCAGATTTCAGCGCTAGGAATCAACAAGTTGGACGTCCACTCAGAGACCTAATTTGAAAGTTGGCAATTACAAACGACAGGTGGATAAACTTACAATGATGGGAAGAAACCAGCGTAAAAAGGCTGAGAATACTCAAAATCAGAATGCCTCTCCTTCTGCAGGGGATCATAGTTCCTCATCAATAAGGGAACAAGGCCTGATGGAGAATGGGTGCGATCCATTAACAGAATTAGGCTTTAGAAAGTGGATAATAAGAAACTTTTCTGAGCTAAAAGAACATGTTCTAGCCCAATGTAAAAAAACTAAGAACCTTGAAAAGAGGTTTGACGAAATGCTCACGAGAATAGACAATTTAGAGAGGAATATAAGTGAATTAATGGAACTGAA